>PVIA01009180.1:0-63581 GCA_004024845.1 Tonatia bakeri | reverse complement strand
TTTTTCTAGAAATTTGTCCATTTCATCTAGGTTTTCAAATTTCTTGGCATACAGTTCTTCGTAGTAATTTCTTATAATTCTTTGTATTTCTATGGTGTCAGTTGTAATCTCTCCTCTTTCATTTCTGATTGTGTTTATTTGGGTCTTCTCTCTTTTTTTCTTGATGAGTCTGCTTAAAGGCTTGTCAATTTTGTTTATCCCAGACTGTTTTTTAAATTGGCTGCACCATTTTACATTTCCACCAACAGTATAAGAGGGTTCCAATTTCTGCACGTTCTCACCAACATTGTTACAATGACTTTTTAATTAAAGTCATTTTAGTGGATGAAATGGTATCTCATTGCGGTTTTGATTTACATTTCTCTGATAACTAATGATAATGGGCATCTTTTCACATACTTACTGGCTATTTCTTTATCTTACTTGGAGAAATGTCTTTTCAGATCCCTTGTCCATGAAAAATTTCTTTTTGAAAGATCAAGTAAAGAGCAGATTCTTAACTCTTGGTTACTTCAAATCTAGTCTTCTACTATATGAATTACATTAGTCCTAATTGAATGAATTTGAATTCTTCCAGTCCTAGCTAGGTCCATGAATCTATGGATTGAAAGAAATCACATGTCAAGTTGGATATTCACTGAATGGAAGCTGAAGATAAAGTGCTAAAAAAGGTCTCCACTTTCTGCAGAAATGAACTTTTGATAGAAGGTCCATGCAGATGAATTTCAGGTCTTTTGAGTGGTAAGTCCTGCCAAACAAGTCCTCTATATTAGTACAAAAACTGGCACAGAAAGAAGCCAGTGGGGAAATGTCCTTCATTTTTTGAGACACGTTGAAATTATTGCCTGAAAAAATTTAATCCAGTTTTTGTCTGAATTACATTAAGGTGGTCCATCTCCCACCCAAGATAAGACTGTATTGCTGAGCTATTTCACTAAATGTATGATGCAGCATAAAATTATGCACCCCAGGAAAAGCAACGCAGCAGGGTCTCAGCATAAACATGTTCATGAAGGGGCAGCTGTGGATGGGAAAAGCTCATATTTTCCTTCCAGGCCTTTCTCTTCAACTCTGTAATAAGTTATTATGTTGTCTCATTTAAATGCAAACATTTAAAAAATATTTTGCTTTTTTTTTAAGTGGCTAGGCCCAACATTTCCAAAAATAAAGCTAATGATGCTAATAAGGAAATAAGTATGTACCCACTTCTGAGTAAATAGATGTAAATGTAAGGTTTGGGAATAAAGAGTGAAAAGTTATGACAATATCTGGGGCAGCTGAGGGCACCACAGTTGATTATTTGAACACATTATGAGCTCACTGAATACTTAATAATTAAGAATAGGAATTTTCCTTTTTCAAAAAACACAAAAGGCCATTTATATTATCCATCACTAACATGGACACCACCATCCCAAACAATAGTATTAAAGGACCTGTTGTGAGGGTTATAAACAGCTCAAAGAATCTAAACCTATCATTACATGAAGAACAAATATTCAAATGATTATTGGAAACTTTATATTTTTAAAGAGAAAATAAACAAGTCATAGAGTTTATTGATTATCCAAAATTCTCACAACTTATTTGGTTCTAGCCATAAAGTGGGGAAAAAAGGCCAACAGGACCTTGATGCAAAATAACCCCACAGTCCTCTGTACACTGTTTTTTTGGCCTACCTTTATCTACCACATGTTTCCTAGTCAACTGTCAACTGTTCTTCCACTTGTTGGGTGCTTGCTGATGGAGAAATCAATAGATATTCCTCTAAATCCAATCTCTGTTGTAGGTTTGACATGCCCAAATATCAGCCAGGGCAGCTGAAGTCAGCCAGCACCTTCCATAAAATTAAGCAACTGTCAATACCGTAGGGGCTGGGGGAATGGCTAGGATTCATTCTTTCAATGTGTTCTTCATACATCTTATAATCATTCTCTTACTTAATCTGCATAATTTCTGGCTTTGGACTCTTGGTAAGATCCTTGAGCAAAGAGCCATGAGGGCACCTCACAGCCATCACCTCTACCCATGAACCAAAATATCAGAATAAACTACAGGTGATAGACATGAGAACCAAGAAGCAAAGAATGGTGCTGAAGAGCTTTCAAGATGATGTCTAAAGTACTTATACTTCACATTTTACCAACAAACACTGTGACCCATCCAAAGAGGTCTGTGTATATTTTCTGAAATGATTCTAAAAACCAAGAAGTTTGGTTTCAATTAATTATCTATGAAAATTTATAAACAGAATGATAGAATTCTAAAGGTAGTGAAACTGGGTCATCCATGACCAGGATAATCTAGGCCAAACCTACAAAGTTAATATATCACATAAAAATTTAACTACAAAATGCCACAAATTCATTTAATAGGAAATTTTCTTTTTTCCATATAAAATTTCCTTTGTCTCTATGAGAGATCAGTTTTCCCCCTTGATATTGAGTTGTAGAACAGAACTGAAATTCGTAGGTAAAGAAACTACTGTTTCAAAGTGGAAATTGATGATAAATTTGTATTCAATCTAAGAAACCCTAAAAAATATGAGTTTTTCTTTGAGTTCTGAAAGGCCAGAGCTCCCTTTCCCTTCCATGTCTTTGGAAACAGTTGGGTTAGCTTATAATATGTGAATGCCTGAACACCCTATAAAACTTGTTTTGTGGGCAAACTGAAATATGCCAACAGCAAAGCACTTCTTACCTGCAATGGGTCACAATTGCAGTCAAATGTCTCCATGGTGACCTCTCTGAGCCATGGGGATGGAACTGTGGGGTTCATGACATGCCACAACAGGAGTGACCACAGTGCCGAAAACAGCTTTGACTACTGTAAGCCATCCCCAAACCTCAAATTCAGATGAAAAAACTTAAGAACTTAATCCATATAGAGGGATAGATAAGGGTGATTCTGGAGGGAAAGTATCTCTGTGTGAGATCCAAGGGGTCATTGCAACTCTGTTACCTTCCAGAGTCCCCACAGTAGTACCTAAGAAGAAGGAAAGACCAGAAAAAAATGATTTTCAGCACTGACTGGAAAGATACCTAGAATGAAAGAATAAGAATTTCATGATTGCTCATTGTTCTTTGTAGTGTGTCCTAAATTACCTGATGACTGTCTCCATGTACTTAAGAAAGTATCATTTTATTAGAATTGCCCCAAATAATATAAACTATTGTCCTAATTATTTGTGTAGCCTTCTTGAAACAGCCAAAATGAGTTTTTATTTCATTTAGGTGGTTCCAGAGAGAAACCTTTCCAGGACCCATGTATGGGCACAGCTGTTTTTCCTGATCAGGATCCTTGTAGTATATACCCAAGTAAGATATATTTTATTCCAACTCTGGCCACTGCTAATTGTGTTCTTTATTTCTTTTCTAACAGAAATCTCTTATTATGATATTTCTTTTTAAATTGATTTTGAGAGAGATTTGTTGTTCCACTTATTTATGCATTCATTGGTTGACTCTTGTACGTGCCCTGACCAGGGATTAAACTCACAATTTTGGTGTATTGGGATTATGCTCTAATCAACTGAGCTACTTGGACAGAGAATTTTTATTTCTCGATCATTTCACCTTCTATTCACCAATTAATCAAAATCCAATTCACTGGGACATTTTACCTGACTTTCCTATAGAAAAAAAGCACTTAAAAGCAGTATGACACAAAGGTGCTTAACTTTATCAAGTATTTCAAAGTTCTGTTTAAAATTTTTAGAATTCTTATCTTAGGCTTTTGTACATTATGGTTGTGTCCTCTCAGAGGCTGAGTACATTTTATCTTAATTTTCAGAGATTACATAAATGACAGAAAACATAATTCATTTTTATTGTAGAAAAATTAATCACTAAATAGTCAAAAGACTACCTTCCCCTAGAATGTAATTCTCTAAGTAAGCATCAAAAAGCCAAAATGTCAACTTACAAAGAAAATTAGATATAGGGGATTTGTCAATGGCAATGTCTTTATTATATAAAGTTTAATTTAGATCTCTCTAAACAGTTTTGATCTACTGTTCTGTTACTTAAGTGTTTCTGCCTATATATGTTGGAACTTTCATAACATCAGTAGTCTAGTTAATCCTCTATAACATAGTTATGAACCACCAAATGAAAAATACCTGAGTGGCCAAATAACTGTCAAGCCCATATATGGTACTCTACATGAAATATATTCAGCTCGCTCTCCTTTGTGCCTATTTCATAAACCATCTAATGCACTTGTCATCTGGTTTACAAAACACATAGATAACAAGATGATGATAGCAGCTGATAAGCAGAGACAGCTGTCATTTTATGTTGGCAGCTCCAGTAAGTGGCAGTTGACTGACAGGGAAAAGGAGGGATAGAAATCTTCTAAAATACAAGCAGAGATGTAAGACCTCAGGTCCCAGAGATCCAGAGCGATTTAGTTTATGGAAGAGCAACCCAAAGTGGCCTCTGTAATCATCACTCTATTTCAACACAGTGTGATAATCGATTTAATGATTCCAATTTTGCAGCTGAAAAGATACACTGGGGTTCTAGATGAGGAAATGGAGGCCTAGAAAAACACTGAAAGCCCAATTCAGTGTCATAGTAGGTTGGCGGTGAAGCTGCAAATGGAGCCAGGATCTCCTGACCCCAATAAATTTTTTCATGACAAAATGATTGAAGCCTCATTGGTTAAATATGAGGATTAACTGAGATAAAGTACAGAAGGTTAGCACTCACAGAAAATGATTAAAATCTTGTTAGCTTTTATTTTGAGTTAAAAACCTGGTATTTAAAAAAGATTGCACATTTTTAATACTAATTGATTAAGTAACTTTGCTCTTTCAGAAAATTAAGTTCCATGAAGCAATCCATTCTCAGATGCTAAATGTCACCTCTTCAGAAAGGTTTCCCTTGACCAATCTATTAAAAATAATACCTCTTTCACTTTCTATCTCCTTACCTTGATTTAATATGCTTTGTAACCTATCTACATATAAAGATGCATATATATTTTCCCATAGTTTCTTCTAAACTGAAAGCTTAAATATGACTTTTTTTCTAGTTTTTAAATAAAATAGTCCTCTTTTTTCCTCAGGAAAGATTTAGTCCTTATTCTCAATCTTGTAACCCCAAAGCAATTAATTCATAAGCCCCTGGACTCTAACTAACCTGAGTAATGATGTAATGGGACCTTTAAAATGATGCTGCTTAAATGCGAGGAATAATATTCCATTTTTAAGCTGCATTCTATCAATACTTTATAAAGGTAGTTATGTTTTAAGAGAAAATACTTGGCCTATGGTGTAGTTGAATCCTGTAACACAAGCATTTTTATTGCATGGCCCCAATGTCACTCTTATTTTAGATGGTAGATAAAACTTAAAACACATTCCTGCCTTTCCCATTCCTTTTCTCCATTCTTTAAAAAAACAGCCATATTATCTCTGATAATCAAGCACAAACTTAAGCATAACCAAAATTAATTAGAAAAATGCTTAGAATGAGATGGGAAGACATAATTTGGCATTAGTTTGACCTAATTTCTTTGTAAAACATCCTTTCTAAGAGATAGAGAAATAGATTAGATTAGATGGTTGAAGATGTAGAGATGTACTGAGAAAATACCACTTATTAAAGTATCAAAAATAATAATAAAAGTAGTTCCCTGACATAAAATGTTGTGTAATTTACTGTAACATTGTGCTTACTTGCTCTTCCACTACCTTTACATTCATTAGTGGATTCCTAGATATTAAAGAAACGCAATCAGAGATCAAAAGGGAATTAGAATTTAAGGTGCCTATGTTCAATGTACTGCCACTAGTTTCCTCTTATGATACTTATATTATGAATTAAAAACCATCTCTGCCTGACCTCTACGTGTTGGAATGTCTCAGGACTGAGTCTTTCGCCATCTTTTCTCTCCCCTGGGTGATGTCATCTACTTCCACAGCTTCCAATGCCATAAATGTGATGACTTAAATTACTTCCAACACTGCCCTCTTCTTGAGCTCCTGGCCCATCTGTTCAACTGCTTATTGGACATAACATTTTGGATGTCTACTAGGCATCTCAAACTTCCTCTGAAGGAAACCTGATTTATTTTGTTCTTTCCAAACCATAACCAAAGACATTCTCATCTTTTTTTTTATTTTATTGATTATGCTATTAGAGTTGTTCTATTCCCCCCTTCACTCCCCTCCACTCTGCCCACCCCCTTCCACCCACATTCCCCCCCTTTAGTTCATGTCCATGTGTCATAAGTTCTTTAGCTTCTACATTTCCCATACTATTCTTGCCCCTCTCCTGTCTATTTTCTACCTATTGTCTATGCTACTTATTCTCTATATCTTCCCCCCCTCCTCCTCCCACTTCCCTGTTGCTAACCCTCCATGTGATCTCCATTTCTGTGGTTCTGTTCCTGTTCTAGTTGTTTGCTTAGTTTGCTTTTGTTTTAGGTATGGTTGTTACTAACTGTGAGTTTGATGTCTTTTCTTACTGTTCATATTAGTAATCTTCTTTTTCTTAGGTAAGTCCCTTTAACATTTCATATAATAAGGGCTTGGTGATGATGAACTCCTTTAACTTGACCTTATCTGAGAAGCACTTTGTCTCCCCTTCCATTCTAAATGAAAGCTTTGCTGGATAGAGCAATCTTGGATGTAGGTCCTTGCCTTTCAGGACTTGGAAGTATTCCAGCCCCTTCTTGCCTGCAAGGTCTCTTTTGAGAAATCAGCTGACAGTCTGATGGGAACTCCTTTGTAGGTAACTGTCCCCTTGTCTCTTGCTGCTTCTAGGATTCTCTCCTTCATTTTTACCTTGGCTAATGTAATGATGATGTGCCTTGGTGTGTTTCTCCTTGGGTCCAACCTCTTTGGGACTCTCTGAGCTTCCTGGACTTCCTGGAAGTCTATTTCCTTTGCCAGATTGGGGAAGTTCTCCTTTATTATTTGCTCAAATAACTTTTCCACTTGTTGCTCTTCCTCTTCCCCTTCTGGTACCCCTATAATTCAGATGTTGGAATGTTTAAAGATGTCCTGGAGGTCCCTAAGCCTCTCCTCATTTTTTTTGAATTCTTATTTCTTCATTCTTTTCTGTTTGGTTGTTCCTTTCTTCCTTCTGGTCCACTCCATTGATTTGAGTCCATTTTCTTTCCCTCACTATAGGTTCCCTGTGCATTTTCCTTCATTTCTCTTATTGTAGCCTGCATTTGTTCATCTAATTTATGACCAAAGTCAACCAATTCTGTGAGCATCCTGATCACCAGTGCTTTGAACTGTGCATCTGATAGATTGTCTATCTCTTGGTCACTTAAAAAAATTGGCTCTGGGGCTATTAATTCTGCTTGGGCCATCTTTTTTATTTTTTATTTTCCTTTGGTCTGGTTGCAGGTGTTACGTAAGGGCCGCGGACCCTTAGGTGTTCACCAGGGCAGGGCACCGCAGTCGCTGGGTTGTGACATTGTATGTGGGGGTGGGGTCTGAGAGGGAACAATGTTGCCTGCTCTGCTCTCTCTAGGACTTCAGTCCCCTTTGCTGCTTCCCACAAGAAAATTTGGCCCTTCTGGTGCTGGCTCCCGGGCAGGTGGGCCTGTGTAATTTCTCGGACTCTGTGGGTTTCCCCGAGGAGCCTCCTGTGAGGCTGAGACTCTCCCGGCCTCAACCCCCACAGGTGTTTTCAGTTGGTGCTCTTAGGCTTTGTTTCCCGGCGCTGGGTCCTTGGGTGGCATTGTATGTGTTGCTGCCCATTTTTGCTTAGTTTGTCCAGGCGTGAATGTGTGGCTGTGGCCAGCCAGCTGCCTTGTGCGCCTCACTGGGTCTGCTCATTGCCTCCAGTGCCCAGGGTCTGCCACTGGTCCGTCAGCTGCCCCTATGCTTCTGGGGTCCGCCAACTGCCGTCTGCCCTCTGCGTGCTCGCATCTGCCAGTCACTGCTTTTTCTTGCCGGGAGCCCCCAACCCTCTCCGTAGGCCTCCAACTCCACCCCTCCTTACCAGTCTGGATGTATGGTAGTCAGACTTCCGTTCAGTTCATTTGTCTCTGTTCTGGTTGTTTTTTGTTCCTCAATTTTTGTTGTCCTTAGTTTTGGTTGCTCGAGGAGGCACAGTGGGACTACCTATGCCTCCATCTTGGCCGGATGTTCAACATTTTCATCTTAATGGTATCACAACTGCTCAGAGTAAAAACCTAGGCATCCTTGATATGTCCTCTCACCCCATCAGAGGTGAAGCCACCATGAAGCTCATGAAGCTTAAGCTGCTGAGTCCTTCACATGCACAGAAACCTTGTAAGGCACTTCATTTTGTATTATTTATTTTTCTTATAGATGGCCCTCAAATTATGTAAATTTCACATCCCACAAAACTTTGATCTGCCTCTGCACCCCATATCCAGCTCTATTTTCAAAAGAAAATTTATCTAAATCTGACCACTTCAGACACTGGGGATCACTGTAGCCCAAGCCACCATCTTCTCTGACCTGGAGTGCTACAATGATGTCCTAATGCTCACCCACCTTCCCCACTTCCTTTCTACAGTTGATTTCCTATATAGCAGACAAAACAATCCTTAAAAGCTGTCATATCTCTCAGTTAATCATCAAATTTCTTCCCATTCCACTTACAATAAGTCATAATACTGTACTATTAACAATGCCCTACATGATCTGGCCCCTACTTACCTCCCAGCACTTTCCCTCATAGCTTACCCACCTCTATACCAGTCTTTCCTTGCTGGAATACATTAGACTCATTTTTGACTTGGGGTTTTTGCACTGTTTTCTGTTTGGGGGAATTCCCCTCTTTTCTTCGCTTGTCTCATCTTTCAAGTCTCAGTTCAGATACCACCTCCCCTCAAAACACTGTATCCCTTAAGTAGTGCCCAAACTCTGCTTCAGTCATTCTTGATACCGTTATTCGTTTTTTTTTTTTGCCAGTGGTCACTATTTAAAAATACCTTTTCTACTCAGCTTACTTGTTCATTGTCTGATTTCCTTGCAAAGATTTTGAGCTCCATGAAGGTGGGAACTCAGTCCAGTTGCTCACCACTGAATCCCTACAGCCTATGAGTGCCCACTGCAGAGAAGGTGCCCAATAAATATGTTCTAAGTAAATAAATTATTTGTTGAATAAATACTAACAGCAAAGTGTAGCATAAAGCAGTACTACACATAGAGCGAGTAAAATTGAAGAATAATAACTACTGTAAAGTTCCTTTTGTTTCTTCCTTATTAACTTTAGACCATTAAAACATCTATCTTGCCAGGGGATGCTAATTTGAGATGTGGATTTATGTCACAATTAATATTCCACTATGTAAGCCATCATAATGTATGAGGTATCCACTATGTAAGCCATCATAATGTATGAGGTAAAATGTGTATGTCGTTGTGTCCAAACTGTAAGATACTTGCTTTAAGCAGCAAATAGTTGGAGAGGAAATTGTAAAGATTATATCATATCTGAATCTCCCCATTTCTCTCCCCCCCAAATAATGGTTTAGGAATGTTCATAAGGTTTGAGAACTATGAATGTTATCATCCATGTATTCTGAACTGAGTTCAAAATATTGTGAAAATAGCAAAAAGTCACTAATCAAGGTCTAGATCAAGTTCCTTCAGATCTTTAAGAAAAAAACAATTTTTTAAAATAGCAGCTTTCTTGAGATATCATTTACATACATACAGTTCATGCTTTTAAAGTGTACAATAGAGTGTTCAGTATATTTAGAGTTGTGTATCCTTACCACTATCAGATTCCAGAATATTTTCATCACCTCAAAATGAAATTCATTACCCATTAGCAGTCACTCCACATTTCCTCCTCTCCTCTTCGGCTTACCCTCAGTCCCCCCAGGCCTCTAATAACCAGTATTGTACTTTCTGTCTCTATGGATGTGCTGATTCTGGACATTTCATATAAAAGGAACCAAAAAATATGTGACTTTTTATGTCTGTTTTCTTTATGTTTATTGTTATTTACTTGTTTGTTTGTTTGTTTACTTATTTATTTGGGAAAGGGAGGAGAAAGAGAGGGAGAGAAATGTCAATGTGTAGTTGCCTCTTATGTACTCCCTATGGGGGACCTGGCCTGCAACCCAGGTATGTGCCCTGAGTGGGAATCAAACCAATGACCCTTTGGTTCACAGGCCACCACTCAATCCACTGAGCCACACCAGCCAGGGCACTTACCATATTTATAAAGCTTATCCATGTTGTAGCATGTATCAATACTTTATTTCTTTTTATTGATAAATAACATCTCATTGTATGTTATACCACATTTTATTTATCTGCCCATCAATAGATGTACATTTGGCTTGTTTCTACTTTATGGCTATTATGAATATGTACAAGTTTCTGTGTAGACATGTTACCATTTCTCTTGAGCATAAACTTAGTAGTAGAATTGTTGCATCATATGATAACTCTAAGTGTAACTTTTGGAGAAGTACCAAACTGTTTTCTAAATTGACTATACCATTTTATATTCCCATAGACAATGTGTGAGGGTTCCAATTTCTCCACATCCTTACCAACACTTGCTATTGTCTTTTTTAATACAGCCATCCTAGTGGGTACGAAGTGACATTTCATTGTGGTTAATTTTTATATCCCTAATGAAATGATGTTGAACATCTTTTATTGTACTTACTAGTCATTTGTATTCTTAAATCTTCTTTGGGAAGTAGTCCATTCAAATGTTTTGCCCACTTTTTAAATGGGTTGTCTTTTTGTCATTGAATGTAACTGTTCTTTATATATTCTGGATACAAGTCCCTTATATAATTTGCAAATATTTTTGTCTGTTCTCTGGGTTGTTCTTTCACTTTCTTGATGGTTTCCTTTGAAGTTTTTATTTTTTTATAAAGTTCCATTTTATCTATTTTTTCCTTTTGCTTTTTGTGATTTGGGTGTTACATCTAAAAAACTATTGTGTAACCCAAGACCATGAAGATTTGGTCTGTTTTCTTCTAAGAATTTTACAGTTTTAGCTCCTACATTTAGGTCTGGGTTCTATTTTGAGGTTTGTATATGGTGTGAAGTAGCAGTCCAGCTTCATTCTTTTTCATGTGGCCATCCAGTTCTACCTGTAACTCTTGTCAGAAAGTTCACACTGAATGATATTGCACTTTTATTCATCAGGGTTCTCCAGAGAAATAGGATCAATAGGATACAGAGAGAGATTTAAGAAATTAGCTCACATGATTGAGGGGCTGGTATGTTTGAAATCTATAGGGGCAGACCAGCAAGTGGAAATCCAGGTAAAAGCTAATGTTGCAATCCTGTGTCTGAAATTTGCAGAGTAAGCCTGGTGTTTCTGTGCTGCAGTCTTGAAGCAGAATTGCTTCTTCCTCTGGAAACTAGTCTTTGCTTTCAATTAAGGCTTTCCACTACTTGGATGAGACCCACCCACCTTTTGGAAGTTAATCTGTTCTACTTAAATTCAAGTGATCTTAAATGTTAATCACATCCACAAATACCTTCACAGCAACAACTAGCATTTGACCAAACAACTAGGTACCACAGCCTGGCAAAACTGAAATGTTAAATTAACCATCATAGCATTCTTGTCAAAAATCAATTGACCATAAATATAAAATTTATTTCTGGATTCTCTATTCAATTCCATTGATCATATGTCTATCCTTAAGCCAGTACCACAGTGTCTTCATTATTATAGTTTTGTAGTAAGCTTTAAAATCAAAATGTGAATCTTCCAACTTCTGTTTTGTTCAAGATTGTTTTGTATATTTGTAGCCTCTTACAATTAATATAAATTTTAGATTAGCTTCTCCATTTCTAAAAATAAAGCAGCTGAAGTTTTGACAGTTAATTATTTTAAATCTATAGGTCAATTTAGGGAGTGTTGCCATCTTGATATGATTCTTTTAATCCATGCATATGTACTGAGTTTTCATTTGTTTAGACCTTCCTAAATATCATAATAAAATGTTCTCCTTTGTCTCTGATAACAATTTCACTTTAAAATCTATTTTGTGTGATATTAGTACAGCCATTTCAGGTCTCTCTCTCTCTCTCTTTATTGTTGTTCAGTAACAGCTGTCCCGCCTTTTTCCTTATTGCTCTCCCCTGTCCTGTCACCTCATTTCTATAGTCGACCCCTCCATTTTGAACACTGTTTTCATGGTATATCTATTCCCATCATTTTACTTTAAACCTATCTGTGTTCTAAAACACACACACACACACACACACAACTTAAAAATAAAATTCTTCTGCTAAGCATGTCTTTATTTCAGGTGTTAAAACGCAGCCAATGATGGTTTTTAAATTCACTTACCACATTTAAAAGAAAATAATAAAAAAATAAAAGGTATTTTTTCTTCTCCCAATTCTTAACCAGTCCTTGATTTAAGTTATAAGTATCAAATCTGGAGCCTTACCATCTAAAGGTTAACAAATCTGTTTAAAAACCCGCAGGGAAAGAAAATTCCTCAGCAAGGAACACTGTTCAGAAAGTACTGTGCCATGTCACCAAATTCCTGAGAATCCAGTGGGAAAACTGGAAGCAACAGAAAGCATTATAAGGTAGCTAATTTTCACTTTGTAACAAATCGCTTACTAAATCTAAATGAACAACGTATGGAGGACACCTGTGTATAGCTAGCTGGTTATTTTATTCTCTAGTAAAGCACTGTTGAATAAAAATATAATGTGACTCACAAATGCAAATTACATATGTAACTTTAAAATTTCTAGTAGCCATATTTTAAAAAGTAAAAACAGCCGAAATTGTTAACATAATAGTTTATTGATAAATATAATCAATACATTTAAATCAGTATATTATCATTTCTACATGTTATCAGTATAAAATTGTTATTCTTAATTTCTACTAAGTCTTTGAAATTTAGAGTGTTTTTTCATATTTAAAGCACACTTGAATTTGAACTTACCACATTTCAAGTGATCAATGGCCATAATGGCTTGTGGCTACACTGGACAGTGCAACTATAGCATTTAAAGTTGTTGTTGTTGTTTTTTCTCCAAAAACAGGTATTGGGCAGAAGCTAGAACCTGTGATAACTAATTTTATTTTTTTTTAAGATTTTATTTATTTATTTTTAGAGAGAGGGGAAGGGAAGGAGAAAGAGAGAGAAAAATATCGATGTGTGGCTGCCTCCCATGTGGTCCCCACTGGGGACCTGGGCTGCAACCCAGGCATGTGCCCTGACTGGGAATTGAACCAGTGACCCTTTGGTTCACAGACTGTGCCCAATCCACTGAGCTACACCAGCCAGGGCAGCATTTAAAGTTTAAAATGGCCTTAAAAAACTCTATGATGATCATATCAAACTAGAAAGTTTTTTCTTAACTATAGTTATTATACATTGCTCTAACATGACTGTTTATATAATAAGATTATAAAAATATAATAATCAATAGGTAGATGTGCAATCAAGATTAAGTTTACAAATTTTGGAGGTTTCAATCTGCATTAGTAATGACAGCTAATATTTATTAAGCATTTACTCTATACCAGGCACTATGTCAAGTATTTTAATGAATAGTGAAAGGTACTTCTGTTATTTCCATTTCATAGAAGAGGAAATGGGGACTGAAAAAAGTTACTTAACTTGGGCAAGATCACATAAGCACAGAAGTTGTGAAGTCATTATTTGAACTCTCATTTGGGCTGGCTCTGGAGTCTGTGCTTCTAGCCTCCAAACTTGACTGCCTCCTTAAAATGCATCCTACTATCTATAGTCATTCAGCCACTTTCATAAATAAAACTATGAGAGAAAGCAAAAGAAGTTACCATAATTGAGTCCACATTTCCTCTGCCTGTGCTCAATTCAGCAATTTGTTCAGGGCCTTTTGCTCGCAATGCTCTTAGGGAATGTGAAGGTTTCCCTCGCCCCTGGCTGGAATACTTTAAGTAACACACTGCTTCAGAGATCAGGGACTTGCACGTTTTGATAAAAAATCAGCTGAAGTGTGAACAATTCAGCATTTTTATTTTCAGTAAATGATCTTTTAAACCAGGGGTCTCCAACCTCTGGGCCTGTTAAGAGCCAGGCTGCACAGCAGGAGGTGAGCGTGAATGTAATGCACTTGAATCGCCTACAAACCATACCCAACCCCAGGTCGTTGGAAAAATTGTCTTCAATGAATCTGGTCCCCAGTGTCAAAAAGGTTGGGGACCCTGTTTAAACTGTTCTCATTTTTTTGCTGGCTTTTGTCTAGGCAACAAACAATATTATTATTTGAAAAAGTTAAAAATTTTATTTATCAGCCAAGTGTCTATGAACTATCCTTAATCCATTCCACATACTATTTTATTTTACACAATTGGAAGACTAATAGAAAATATACACATATATTTTAAAAACACAAAAATGTGACCCACACATCTATACCACATGTAGCTTTAAGGGTAATTATTTGCTTAGGTTTATTTCTTATTTAACCCCAAAATCTAACTAATTAATCAACAGCTAAAAATTACTACTATGCAGAAACCATGCTATGTGGATTTAACAAATATTACCTTAGCTTTTACAACACCCCTATGAAGAAATACTATTCTCATTTTCAGGTAAGGAAACAATGCCAATCTCTTTTTTTTTTCATTGTACCATGTTAATAAATACCTGTAAATAATACCATCACTATACATCTGTGCACAGTTACAGATTCTAATTTATATTATCTAAACTGACCCTCATATGAGGTTGTGATATAGAGAGCGCATGTGCTTACAACTATCAGGACAAGTGGTTATAGTTTTTTTGGAGGCTTGGGGCAACTTTTAAAAAATTACAATTGCTCATTTGGAAGAATCTTATTTTGTTTACATTCAGCACCCAATAAACTACAAATAGGCAAGACCAAATTCAACCACAGTTGAGAGACGCTTTCACAGAGGTTTTATAAGCCTAACTTCTCCAGCCACCTCCCATTTCTAAAACACTTTCATCAACATAGAAGTCCATGTTGAACTTCCAAGGAAGTCCATGAAAGAACAGTAGCTGGAGAACATGCTAATGCTCTCTTTTTAAAAAGATTTTATTCATTTTTTTAAAAAGGGGAAAGGAAGAAGAAAGAGAGGGAGAGAAACATCAATGTGTGGTTTCCTCTTGCACACCCTGCACCAGGGAACCTGGCCCGCAACCCAGGCATGTGACCTGACTGGGAATTAAACCAGTTGACCCTTTGGTTCGCAGGCCCAGGCTCAATCCACTGAGCTACACCAGCCAGGGCCTAATGTTCTGTTTTTAAGGAGTCTTGCCTGCTGTGGTATTATACATGTCATGACCAGACTGTGCAGTGACTTTTGACAAACATCAAAAATCCTAAATTAGATAGATTTCATGAACCAGTTGAGAGAAACTTCCAGTCTTCTATTTTCACAACCTCGCCCTTTTTCACAAGGGGTTTTAAATGCTCTAAGCAAATATGCTGCAGAACTTAACAGAGGTAAAGTCAGGTCTAATAAGCTGAAGGGAAAGGCATCAGCAGCTGGCCACTCACAGTAAATCAGCCCAAAGCAATGGCAGCTGTCAAGAGTAGTCAAGATTTAAAGTTTTCTACCCTTCCATTTTATTTCCAAGTATTATGTAATGTTAGAATTTTTATAATTAATATTAATACCATACATTAACAATCATTATTCCATTTTGTAGATGAGAAATTGAGGCTTACAGACATGTGCTCACTCAAGTTTACATAACTAGAGACTAAAGACCCAAATCCACTCAAGTTCAAGGTTCTTTACCTTCTACCATCTATTCCTGAAAAATAAACTCTCTATTTTGAAATGTGCAGACTTAAGTTGGAATTTCTATTATTTAATAATTACTGAACAAATATATATACTCTATCGAGTCACTGCCAATAAAAACACCACAGCAGGTGTTAAAAAATAACTGGACATCAGGCCATACACTTGAGCAAGACTCCAAGCAATTTACCTTATTTCACTGGTAACCTAGTCATTAAAAATGGTTTATAGTATGTGATTCCCCATATCTTAATTACCTTGGGTGAGGAAAAAGCCTCCTCTGAATACAGACATTCCCACTGCTAATTGTCTGTCTTTGAAGAAATGTGTCATAAGAATGATAAATTGTCACATCTAAGAAACATCAATTCTACAAAGACAGGTCTGCAGACTTTTTGTAGAGAACCCTATCACTGTCACAGCTAAAACTTATGGGGGTTTTCTCCATGAATAATTAAAATCCTTTAAAATGTCTTGGCTGATAATCACAATTGCATGGGGATCCCAGGAACTCTGCCCAGAGATTCTGGACACAGTGGCCCAGATTCTAATGTACAGCCAATGTTTTAAATCCTTCACCTAAAAGCAAATGTTTTAAGTAGACTTCCACAGAGCAGAACTTTAGCAAAATGGTCAACAGGAAATTAAATTTCCTAAATTAAATACGATGGCCTGCCAGAAGTGTACCAACCTCCATCTCACCCAACGTGTAACCTCATTAGAAAAGCTGTCCTTTTAAGGCAAAGATGAATTGTTATTTTCTTCTTTGTCAACTTCAGCCCAGTGCGATGGACAAAGTAGGGGCTGCTCTCCCAGCCTTTGGTAACTCCAGAGAAAAGGAAGATTGGGTGTATTGCCTAAGCATTAGTGCACTGCAATTGAAATCAGGTCTCTGGGCGCGCAGTACCTGTGGGAATCAGTAACACTTAAGGGATCAACCCTACAACTGTTGCTTTAGGGTGTCTCTCTCAACTTCCCCAACCGTTTAAAGAACAGGACCCCCAAATCCGGAATTTAAGGAAACAGTCACGGATCCTGAGGTGGGGAGGGAGTGGGGACGTGTGTGGTACACACACATCTCAAGCTGGGTAGAAAAGGCCTGGAGAGAGAGCCCAGGGCTGAGTAACCCCTCTTCCGGGCAAGCCCAGGGCGAGTCACTGGTGAACAAGGCGGAAGGGGCGGTCTGAGGGAAGTCAGAGGGTCTGACAGATGGAGGGTTCCGGGGAGGCAGAGCGTGGAATTTAAGAGTAAGTGGGTTTCAAAGGAGCTCTCACCCAGAGGAGTGGGAGTATGGGATCGCAGGGACCAAAGGGCTTGGAACTGGGAGCGCTCCCCGTCCCGAGGCGAGGGCCTGGAGGCGATGAGGCCGGCTAGCCGGGGCGAGCCAGGGATGCCGAAAACTCCGGCGCTCCGAGCCGGCCCCCTCCTCCCCCGCCCGGGCTCCAGTCCTAACGGCGGCCAGTCCGGTCAGCCGACTCCTCCCTCCCCCAGGCCAAGCAGCCCCAGCAGTATTCACCCTGCTAAATTCCCTACTCGCCCGGCCCACTCCAAATCCCAGCAGCACGCCACGCGCCGCCAGTGACGGCACTGCAGGGTGCCTGGCCAATCCGCACGACTCGGTCCCGCCCCACACTCCCAGGGCCAATGAGGCGCAGATACTGGAGGCCACGGCGGGGTGAGGGGTCGAGAGGCCCCACCCCATTCTCCCCTTTCCCCTTTGCCCCGCCCTTTCCCGCCCGGCTCCCGGAGTCCGGCGCGCAAGGCTGGTGCAGGGTCCCCGCGCTGGGCCCGCCCCCACCCCTCCCGCCGGCTGCCAGCCGCCAGCGCGCCTCACGGCTTCTGTCTCCCCTCCCTCCTCTCTTTCTGTCTCTCTCTTTCTCACGCCTAGCGCAATGGCGGCGTCCGCGGCGGAGCA
Organism: Tonatia bakeri; assembly: GCA_004024845.1. Taxonomy (NCBI): domain Eukaryota; kingdom Metazoa; phylum Chordata; class Mammalia; order Chiroptera; family Phyllostomidae; genus Tonatia; species Tonatia bakeri. The sequence goes on along the minus strand of PVIA01009180.1, from coordinate 45,947 downwards.
GCAACAGTTCTACCTGCTCCTGGGAAACCTGCTCAGCCCCGACAATGTGGTCCGGAAACAGGCAGAGGTAATCGAGCTTGTCGCGCAGACTCCCAGCCCCGGCCGGCACGCTGACTCCTCCAGCGACACTGCTACACCGGGCCTTGGTTGCTCAGCCGCCACGGCGCAGGCCGGGACCGGCGAGCGATGGCTGCTCAGTCCACGTGTGAGGGGACCAGAGGATCCCGGAGATGCCATGGGGCCCTTCCGACTCTTGGATCCACGGGGCCCGGCGCCAGTTCTTTCTCAGCCGCGCCTCGCACACACGTGTGTTGCCTCTCTGACATACAACCCCCGCCCAGATGGGGAAGCCAGGCAGCTGGAAGGGAAGTGGGGCGTGGGCCGGGCCCCAGGCCCCGGGACTCCCCTCGCCCCTTTCCGGCTCTCTCCCACTGAGAGCTTCCCCCATGGTGTCCACGCAGCCCAACCTTGGTTCCCCAAACCCTGGCTGCTGTCTAAACCATTACCGCTGCTTCTCTCCTGACCCCTCATTTTAAGCTACCATCTGTCCCTCCGTTCACCAACCTCTCTTGAAATGTGTGTCTAGCCCTTTCTCCTTTCCACTTACTTCATTTAGTCCTCTTGCCTAGTTCCTAACATAGCAAGCTGGGTTTCTCCCACATCTCTCACAGTCTTGTGAAGTTACCTTTATGGTTTCTTTCTAAGCAGACCTTACTTTGCTCTTCAGAGGAATCTTTGATCTCAAGAGATTTGTGGTCTCATAACATAAATGGGGTGTCCTGGGACTTCCGTTGTTTAACTGGGCCAATGCTGTATGCTTAAATCTTTGATTTCGTTAAATCTAACCTGAATCTCTCGTTTTTTAATCGCCTCTGACTCCTGACCTACAAAACGTGCATCTGTGATACAGTTTCAAACGACGATGTTTCATATGCATTTGCAAGTTCATTTACCAAGCAGTAGTAAGACACATTTGGTGCATATGAGACTAATGTTACTCTGTCAATGTTGAGACTACAATTTATTTGACACTTAAAGGGAAGGGCAGACACTTTAGAGTTTCTTTGAAATGCATTATCAGAACCTGTCTTCAGACTTGATTATATCCGGAGTTCTTTGCCACCATGTGATTGAAGATTTCTATGATTCAGTGAAGGATGTTCAGCCATATCTTTTTACAGAGTAAACATTTATATTACATATAGCTGATGAATTCGAGGGACACTGCCTCCTCTGGACTCACAAGATTTATAGTCTTTAAAATCACAATGTTAATAGATTTTGAATAGATTTAGGGATGCTGGTTACACTTAGGTGGTTTTATAATTTGCAACATAAATACACCAGAAGTCAGTTCAGTATGAAACAGTACTTTAAATTGTTATTAACTTTATTGTAATGACTTTTGATTGACTTGTTTATTGTACTTGTAATACTTGTTTGGGGTAAAAATTCAAAAGGTGCAGATACTTTTTTATCTCATTCTCTGAAGGTAACCACTTTTTAAGTTTCTTGTGTATCTTCTCTGAAATCACTTTACAAGAAGTGTTTATATGCATATATATATATGTGTGTGTGTATATATTCATTTTTACATAAATGGGCTTCTAATACACATACTGTTGGTGCACTTTGAATATTTCACTCAATATATTTCAAATTGCCACATAAGAGATTTCGTTAAGGCAGCTAGCTACGTAGTATTCCATCCAATGGATGTACATATGTTTATGCAACTAATCCTCTATGAATGGACATTGAGATTTCCAGGGTCCTGCTCTTGAAAACAGTGCTATACGTAGAAGTACATGTATCCCTATCTTTTCAGACTTTGCCAGGTTTGTTTGTAGAATACTTAAAAGGAGCATTTGACCTTAGAAGTGATATGCATTTATTAGCTGCATCAAATTGCACTACTATCAGTGTCATGTGACAATGCCTAATAAAACATTTTAATGCTTTCTGTTAGCTCTACCGGTAATTTTTCACAGAAATAAGTTCTTAGTCCCAACCCATAATAGAAATTGTCATGTGTTACAAAGCAGAACAGCATTGTATTTAGTAAGCTAGTTTCATTCTGCCTCTTTCCTCCAGTTGCTTAAGTCTCTACTGGGGAATCTTTTTCTGTTGAACCAAATACGCATATGGTTCAGATTGAATTCCAGTTGGTGCCTGTTGTAAATCTTTTATCACTTTTATCACTGTGGGGGTAGTTAGCAGCATTCAGTACACTTTCTCACTATAGAACAATTGAAAATAAGTACTTTTATTCTCTTAAGTCTCTTTATTCCTACTGAAAACACTAAAATATTTTTACTTTTTTTGTATAGCATTGTAATATACAGATATATATTTAATCCTCACCTGAGGAGATGTTTTTCTTCTGAAGAGATAAAGAAGTTTTTATTCTCTCCAGAAGAAAAACATCTCAGGTGAGAGAGGAAGGGAAGCAGAAACATCGATTGGTTGCCTTCCATACATACATATGTTGACTGGGACTTGAACCCACAACCTAGGTATATGCCAAGACCAGTAATCTAACCTGCAGCCTTTTTTGGTGTACAGAGCAATGCTCCAACCAACTGAGCCACCTGGCCAGGGCTCTTCAAATGATGCCTTAATACCCTTTTTTTTTTTTGCATCATGAAATGAGCCTTTTGTTATAGTCTGTTATAGCAAATGCAGATTTTTTTTTTAAACTAAAGGCTTGGCAAGGGCTCAGTAAGTATCTTTGAAATTTAATCAATCAAAATAAAAGTACATAGCTGACACATACATACCAAACTGTTGACTAAGATGACTTGTTTTATATTGAAATATGAAATGAAGTACAATTAAAGGTTCATTTATAGTAATTACTATTGAAATCATTGAAGGGCTTTGAAACTTTAAAAAGTTTTTAATTTTCCATTGTAAACCATTTGGCAGGATCTGTATCTTTTTTTTTTTTTAAGGGAAAGAAGAAGGTACAGAGAAAAACATTGATGTGTTGTGCCACTTATTATGCATTCATTGATTGCTTTTTTAAAAAAGATTTTATTTACTTATTTTTAGTGGTGGAGGGAGAAAAAGGGAGAGAAACATCAATGTGTGATTGCCTCTATGCTTCCCCAACTGGGGATCTGGTTTGCAAGCTAGCATTCAATCCACTGAGCCATACCAGCCAAGGCATGATTGCTTCTTATATGTGCTCTGACCAAGATTCAAACCCACAACCTTGGTGTAGGCAGATGATGCTCTAACCATCTGAGCTATACAGTCAAGAGTTAGTCTCTATATCTTCCACTAAAAAAATCTTAAGAGGATTTTTCTCTTTAACTTTAAAAAAATATTTGCAATATTTGAAGAAATCATTTAAATGTCCTTGTCTCAAAATACAATAATATGAATAAAAAATTGAATAATTAACAAGTAATCCAAAATTAAATATCCAGACATTCTTAATAACAGTTTATATAAAATAAGTATTTTATCAATCATATGCATGGATTTTATATTTTCATTAGTTGTTTGCATTGACTTTGTACCTGATTGATTCTTTTTTAAGTATTTTTTATTGATTATGGTATTACAGTCTTCCCAGTTTTTCCCCTTTTATTCTCCCTTCACCCTGCACACCCCAGTCCTCTAGCATTCCCTCCCCTTAGTTCATGTCCATGGGTTGTACATATAAGTTCTTTGAGTTCTCTGTTTCCTATACCATTTTTATCTCTCCCCATCTATTTCATGCCTATTAATTATGCTTCTTCCCTGTACCTTTTCCCCCCATTCCTCCCTTCCCCCTACCCCCTGAAATCCCTCCATGTGATGTCCATTTCTCTGATTCTGTTCATGTTCTAGTTGTTTGCTTAGTTTTTGTCTTCATTGTTTTTCTTTTTTTTTTTTTAGGTTCATTTTTTGAATGTTGTGAGTCTGTTGTCATTTTACTGTTCATATTTTTGATCTTCGTTTTCTTCAATAAGTCCCTTTAACATTTCATATAATAATTTTTGAACTTGATGTTATCTGGGAAGCACTTTATCTGCCTTTCCATTCTAAATGGAAGCTTCGCTGGATAAATATTGGATGTAGGTCCTTGCCTTTCATGACTTTGAATACTTCTTTCCAGCCCCTTCTTACCTACAAAGTTTGTTTTGAGAAATCAGCTGATGGTCTTATGGGAACTCCTTTGTAGGTAACTCTTTCCCTTCCTGTTGCTGCTTTTAGGATTCTCTCTTTATCTTTAATCTTGGGTAGCTTAATGATGATGTGCCTTGGTGTGTTTCTCTTTGGGTCCAACTTCTTTGGAACTCTGGGCTTCCTGTGCGTCCTAGAAGTCTATTTCCTTTGCCAGATTGGAGAATTTTTCCTTCATTATTTTTTCAAATAAGTTTTCAACTTCTTGCTCTTGTTTTCCTCCTGCCACTCCTGTAATTCGGATATTGGAACGTTTCAGGTTGTCCCAGAGATTCCTATGTTTCTCTTCACTTTTTTAAATTCTTGTTTCTTCATTGCATTCTGGTTGGATTTTTATTTTTCCCTTTTGTTCCAAATCGATGCTCTGAGTCCTGGTTTCCTTGCTGTCACTGTTGGTTCCCTGAATACTTTGCTTTATTTCATTTGGGGTATCTTTCATTTGTTCTTTCATTTTGTGACCAAGCTCAATCAATTCTGTGAGCATTTTGATTCCCAGGGCTTTAAATTTTCCATCAGTGAGGTTGACTGTTTCCTCATCACTTAGCTCTGTTTCTGAAGTTTTGCTCTGTTCTTTCATTTGGGCCATATTTCTTTGTCTTAGCCCAACGGTCTAGTTGTTCTGTTTGACCTTTTCTTAAATTCCTTGGTTGTTGGAGTTCCGTGCAGTTAGATTTTCTGGCACTTCTGGTTGTTTATTTATTTTTTTTTAAAGATTTTATTTATTTATTTTTAGAGAGGGAAGGGAGAGGGAGAGAGAGAGAAACATCAGTGTGTGGTTGCTGGGGGACATGGCCTGCAACCTAGGCATGTGCCCTGACTGGGAATCGAACCTGTGATGCCTGGTTCGCAGCCCGTGCTCAATCCACTGAGCTACGCCAGCCGGGGCTTGGTTGTTTATTAATTTAGATTGGTGGTTATCCTCCTTTTGGTTGTGTGAGGAAGCAAAGGGTTTCTACCTACTCCTCCGTCTTGGCCCGAACTCTCTCATTGGTTCTAATATAGAACTTCATTAGCAAGATTTGAGTTGAAGGAAGGTAAGGAGGGTATACTTGAAAAATGTTCTTGAATTTGTTTGTCTCCTCTTCTACATATCCATACACAAGGTAGGCTCCCTAAATATTTATGGAATGAGTGAGAAGAGTATACGGGGTGAAATGTGCTTTACACTGTATGATCGTTCATAGTAGAATCAAATGGAATTGAAATTTTATTTGCCACACACTGGTAACATTTGTTGAACCTGCCTGGGCTAGTGTTAGGCATAGTCTTAGATATTTGCTTAGAAATTTCTGTTTGCTTAGAAATACTCTTTATACTGTAATGTTCTATATCCTGGGAACACAGATGTGAAAAACATACCATACCTGTCTTTGTGGAACTCAGCTATTTCAGCTAAGAAAAAGTTGCACTTTAGATTTTAAAGCTGTGTTCTTTTTGTCAAACTATTATCCTTTTTTTCCCACCTAAACTGTTATCCTTGACCCATATTTTGTAATATTATATCTGGATTTGCTACAGAGGAACATATCAAATAAGGAGAATCCTCTCTTAGGAGTCAGATGTCACTCATACTATACCCTTCTTCCTGATTTCTAATTCATTATGGAATAGAGTTTAATATTTAATTTAATGTTTATATGTCTCTATTAGAATCAGCACTGGATAACTCACATTAATAGTCTCAGCAGGACCAAGGGTAGAGACCATGAGAATTCATAACAGGTTTTCTGAGAGTGGTATCCTAAGAATTTTTTTCCAAAACTTGATTTAGCCACGGAAAATTTAAGTGTTAAACACTTACAACATCTACAGTACATGAGGGGCTAAGCTAAGCATTGATACAAGCAATAAAAAGATATTTTTAGTGTACTGTGAGATACTGTGTTCAAATAAAAAGGCTATGTTTGTTTTTTTAGTTGCTTTGATAAAGATAAATGAAAAACCTGAAGGTACAATATCCATTTTTGCAATCTTGTGAATATCTTTACATAAATTATCTCATTTCTGGATAAATAAATTTAAACCATCTTCTCTCTTCAGCTGGGAATACTTTGTGTCACAGTTTTGAGCATTATTATGTTCCCATGTACCTGTGTATTTGAGAGGAACCTGAGGTTGTCAGAATATACCAAGTTCTTTCTCCCAAATTTGTTCTTCCCCAAATTGATAGATGTTCAAGAAGTTTGAAAACTATGTAGCACTGCATAAATAGAACTGGTTATTTGGTGGTGTCAGTCCCCAGGGTTGAAACCCAGAGAGCATTTAGTGCCGAGGAGATTTTGAGTATAGTTTGGGCTCAGAAAACCAAGCGAGACCTTGGACAAGTCATTTAACTTTTGAGCCTTTATTTCTTTATCTGCCAGTGTCTCAAGGATGCTGTGGAACAAGCACTTAACTAAAGGTGTAAGTAGATGAGGATGCAGAGAAACCCTGTTTTCCCTCTTTTGTTGTTGTCCCTTCTCTCCAGAGAAACCAGGTGAATTATATGGGTAGTAGTTGTTAGACAATAGACAAGCTCTTTGAACTCAGACTGCAAAGAAATTAAAGTTATCTATAATACCCTTAAAGTAGATAGATCAGAGTGGACTATCTTTACTTATTTACTGATTGCCAATTCTAGTCAATCAGTTTAAAGAGACTTTTGGGGGGGGAATCAAAGTGTACTTAAAATAATGGTTTTTTTTCCATAGTAATACTGCTATTGTTAGAATTTTTTACACATGCACATAAATCTTTATTTCCACTCAATTTTATAGACATCATATACTTAGGCCTTGTCTTTTGATCCATTTAGATCATCTATCTTTTTTAATTGGTGTCAGCTTAGTTTTTATTGTTAACCAATTTGCTCTCATTTTACATTGTTAATGGAAAAGACGACCTGAGTCTCAAAATCTAGATTTCTAGATCTAATAAAGTCTCCTGGCCAAATTTCTTCTGACTGTATTCATTTATTGGTATATATAAGCATGGTTTTAATATAATCCTTGCTTTAAAGAAAAGATAGCATGGAGAATTTGACTACTTTCTTTTTCTTTCTCTGACTTCCTTCATCTGAGGTAGTCTCTGGTGGTTCTTAGTGTGCATTTGAACCAGTTCTACATCTTCTGATCTAAAAAATGTTGACAAGATAACCAGTTTTCCATGACATAAGGAGATACTCAGCACTTATTTTGCAGCAAGGTAGCCCAAGTCACACTTAACGCCTGCCTTCTTAAGCTTTGAGTTTTGTTAATCAGATTATTAACAAAAGCTGGGGAAATGCATGCACACATCATTTTTAAGAGGTAAAGGTAGAAAGGAACTTGAAAGTAACTACTTGAATTATCTTCTTTTTTTAACCTATCTGAAGTATATTTTATGTTACAGGAGAAATTTTTAATACTAGTTCTAGTTTATATGACTTCCCATGAGATCTTTCCCAACCTTCATTTCTTTTCCCTAGTGTAATCATGAGGCTTTCTAATATTATATTCTAACGTTTAATATTTTTCTTTTTTTATGTAGGAAACCTATGAGAATATCCCAGGACATTCAAAGATCACATTCCTTTTACAAGCCATCAGAAATACTACAGCTGCTGAGGAGGTACTATAATATTTTTGAGAATATGTTCTTAGAAAACAAATTGGGCATTAGATTGTGGTAAAAGTGGGTAGTAAGAACTGTTGTTTACTACCTGGATGTTACCAGAATTTTGTACTTACTATTTGCTAAAAGCTATTTGGAGTTAAAATTTCTAAAATACTCATATTAAGAATGAGAACATTTTTCCCCATGCCAGATGATGTGTCCAGCATATTTAAAAATAATTATATTAAAATTATTAACTATAAATGATTTCTGTAGTTATAAAAAATTCTTTCTTAAAACAAATTCATTCTAAAAGGAAAAAAATTATTCATTCAGTGTTTTAATGTGTTACCAAATGATTTTGAAAAACTACTTTTTATCTTTAAAAATGTTATGCTTATAGCCATCTCTAAGTGGAGAATAATGTGCACTATGAGGTTGTTGAGGAAGCAAAAGACACTGTGTGGAGTCCTTTACAAATCCTGGCTTCTAACTCTCACTGGTGTGGCCCCATCTGCTGGGCATGGGTCTGCAGAGCACAAGATCACTGGTTCAGTTCCCAGTCAGGGCACTGGCCTGGGTTCTGGATTTGGTCCCTGAGGCAGTATAAAAGAAGCAGCCAATAGACCTATGTTTTTTCCTTCTCTTTCTCCCTCCTGTTTCCTCTCTCTAAAAAAAAGTAAACAAATAAAATCTTTTTTTAATAAAACCATGGCTTTTAGCAAATTAACTAGTTACTGTTCCAAATGAAATATATAGTTTCTTACTGCTTTTCTGTGCATTTACAAGCTATTTTTTTTCTTTACAAAAGTAATATCTGTGTATAACATTTAATGTTAACCGAATATCCTGTTTATTTCGGAAAAACATCAAAATACCCAAGTGTATAAAACTTACCCTATCTAGGAAATGCACTTAGAATTTGTAAAGTGAGGAGGCTCCTTTATTAATAGTCACCCTATATGTAAAATGCTTATATTAACACATGATAGAAATGAAGTCACACTAAACTACATAGTAATACACCTGACTTTAAATTGGCAATTTATTATTCTCTGAAAGCACTTAGAAAACAATATACATATGCCATGGTCTTTGAAAGTAGATGACAAAAGATGCTCCTTCAGCTTTGTAATATTCTTTTTCTTTAATTCAAAATGGATGTCATGTATAAACAACTAACAGTACTTAAGTCTCTAAAAAAATTGGCTGTTTTAATTCTTGAAGATGTGTGCAAGTTAGCTATGAAACAAATTTTTTTTTCATACTACAAGAGAAAGTTTATTTCTGAAGTTACAGAGATAATAGAAGTAAGCCAACTGGGCTGCATAGGCTCAGGAAACAAGTTGCAAAAGCAAAAGAAGGGCTCTTGGAGCTTGGGAGAAAAGCAAAGGTAATGTGCCTGGTGGGAAGAGGGAGGGTAAGGGAAAGGTGCAAGTGTGCTCCCCAGAGGGAGAGTGTGCCGCTACAAAACAAATTTTAAAGCTAAGAATATTATGAAAAGTATTAAATTTTATTTTTAAAAAAACCTATGTTGAACCCCTTTTAAATACTGATTTAGGAATTAGATGATGGTTGTGAACTAGCCTCATCATCTTGATTGTGGCTTCATAATTTTCAGTATATATGTGAGAATTGCACAAATTTCAGCTGCTCTTATGGTTAACCACTTTGAATCCTTTCTAGAGCATAAAGTTTTAATATGTTGGCTATCCCCCAAAAGTAGTTCAGATGAACTACTTTCTCAGTGAAAAGTAAATGGGGAAAAAAGGGCAAATTTTATTTGTATAGCTTAACTCTTTTTGTCGATCATAGCCCCGAAGTAATTATAGTGATAATGAATAGCTGCAGCCCAGGGGGGTGGGGGAAACATGAATAATTGGGTTTAATATTTTCAATGGCTTATAGATTTAATATGATCAAATTTTAGGAAGGTGTATGTCTCAACTTTTTAAAAAATATATTTTATTGATTATGTTATTACAGTTGTCCCATAGTTTTCTCCCCTTTATTCCCCTCCACCCTGCACTCCCCTCCTACCAGTATTCTCCCCCTTTTAATTCATGTCCATGGGTCGTACATATAAGTTCTTTGGCTTCTCCATTTCCTATTCTATTTTTAACCTCCCCTATCTCTTCTATATATACCATTTATGCTTCTTATTCCCTATGCCCTTTCCCCCATTCTCCCCCTACCCCTTCCCCGTTGGTAACCCTCTGTGTGATCTCCATCTCTGATTCTGTTCCTGTTCTATTTGCTTGCTTAGTTTGTTTTTGTTTTTTTAGTTCCACTTGATAGTTGTGAGCTTGTTTACATTTTACTGTTCATATTTTTTATTAACTTTTTGTTAGATTAAGTCTCTTTAACATTTCATTTAATAAGGGCTCGGGGATGATGAACTCTTCTATTAACTTGACCTTATCCAGGAAGCACTTTATCTGCCCTTTCATTCTAAATGAAAGCTTTGCTGGATAGAGTAATCTTGGATGTAGGTCCTTGCCTTTCATGACTTTGAATACTTCCATCCAGCCCCTTCTTGCCTACAAGGTTTCTTTTGAGAAATCAGCTAATAGTCTTATGGGAACTCCTTTGTAGGTAACTCTCTCCTTTTCTCTTGTTGCTTTTAAGATTCACTTTTTATCTTTAATCTTGGGTAACGTAGTGACGATGTACCTTGGTGTGTTCCTCTTTGGGTCTACCTTCTTTAGGACTCTCTGAGCTTCCTGGACTTCCTGGAAGTCTATTCCCTTTGCCTGATTGAAGAAGTTCTCCTTCACTGTTTTTCAAATAAGTTTTCCATTTATTGCTCTTCCTCTTCTCCTTCTGGCACCCCTATGATTTGGATGTTGGAACATTTAAAGTTGTCCTGGAGGTTCTAAGCCTCTCCTCATTGTTTTGAATTCTTGTTTCTTCATTCTGTTCTGGTTGAATGTTTATTTTTGCCTTCTCCAAATCATTGATTTGAGTCCCAGTTTCCTTCCCTTCACTGTTGGTTCCCTGTATATTTTCCTTTATTTCACTTTGCATAGTCTTCACTTTTTCCTCTCTTTTGTGGCCATACTCAATTAACCATTTCTGTGAGCATCTTGATTACCAATGTTTTAAACACTGCATCTGATAGGTTGACTATCACTTCATTGCTTAATTCTATTTTTGGAGCTTTGATCTGTTCTTTCATTTGAGCCTTTTTTTTTTTTCCGGTCTCAGTTTGTCTCTCAACATTCAGAGGGGCAGAGCCTGAGGTATTTGCCAGGGTGGGGCACCTCACTTCACTGTGCTGTGGGGGTGGGGTCCAAGAGGGAACAATGTGTCTTTCTCAGCTGTGGGCAGCTTTCAGTCACTTCCACTGTTACCCACAAGCAAATTGGGTCCTTCTGGTGTTGATTCCCAGGTTGGTGGGTGTGTGTACATCCTAGGACCTCATGGTTCTGTCCAACAAACTTTCCTGTGAGGCTGGGAGTTTTTCCTACCACTGCAACCCCCACAGCCTTTTATAGTCAGAGGTTTTGAGGCTTTATTTCCCTGTGCTGGAACCCTGGGTTGCGCAGTCTGTCTCTCTCCCCAGTTGTTTTCTCTGTTTATTCACACAAATGTGGGACCACCCAGTCCTCCAGCGGCTGCCCTGGCTGCCCTTCTCCACTCCTCCCACCAATCCAGATGAATGTTTCTTTTTTAAGTCCTTGGTTGTCAGTCTTCCATGCTGTTTGATTTTCCAGCACTTCTGGATATTTTTTGCTTTTATATTTGTTGTTGTCCTTCTTTTGGTTGTATGAGGAGGCAAAGTATATCTACCTATGCCTCCATCTTTGCCGAAGTCCTATTTGTCTCAACTTTTATAATCCAAAGGAATATTATACAGAAAATGACGAACTTGAATTAGTTCTACAGGTTTGAAAATGGGATAAGAATATACACATTGAAATTAATTACCACTTTTTAGGTGTTGGGAACTTGTAGTGTTTCTTTGTATGAATGAGGCATAAAGATAAATAGATTCGATAGCATTTTGTCTCAGAAGTTAGTGAAAGGTCAGTAATATAGCAAGGTAGTCCAGATTGGGAGTATTAAGATTGTGTAGGAAAGGTACTTTAGATACTAGAATGAGAGCCAAATGGAGAAGTAGGAAAAGAGCATTATATAGGGTTTGTAATTTATATTAAGATCTGTTTTTCTCCAAAGAATGTATTAAAAATAGAAATTTTAAACAGATTTGTTATGGCTATGATAGGTGTTCCTGTTTGAGATTTAATATGTTTAGGGCTTTTCCTTAGGTATAAACAAAAATAGCTTTTGGATGGCATTTTCTATACAGTAAGCTAATGTGATTACAAAGTTTTATTTTTCACAAAATCTAATAAAATGCTTTCAGAATGAACTGTAAAAATGGAATAGTGAAATCAATCAGTGGCAGAGTGAATCTAGTATGTTGGAATTTTTTTCTCTAGTAAGACACCAATATATTAACCATGTTATCTGTTTATAGGCTAGACAAATGGCTGCTGTTCTTCTAAGACGTCTTTTGTCCTCTGCATTTGATGAAGTCTACCCAACTCTTCCTTCTGATGTCCAGACTGCTATCAAGAGTGAACTACTAATGATTATTCAAATGGAAACACAGTCTAGCATGAGGAAGAAAATTTGTGATATTGCTGCAGAGCTAGCAAGAAATTTAATAGGTGTGTATGCAAAAGTACTTATTATGTTATAAAAGAAAATGAACACAGTTGACCCTTGAATAACACAAGTTTGAACTGTGTGGGTCCACTTATATGGGGATTTTTGCAATAAATACCTGTACCTTTTTCAATTTATTGTGGAGAGTCTGAATGCAGAAAGTTGACTGTATGCATTGTTCTTCACCATTTGATATGACACTTGAGCATCTGTGGATTTTGTTATCTGACACAAGTCCTGAAATCAATACCCAGCAGATAATCAAAGGCAAATTAGTTTTAGGGGAGTCAAAAGTCATGTACAGAGTTTCATTTTGTTGGGGATCGGTATCTCTAAACCTCCACATTGTTTAAGGGTCAAGTATGTACGAGGTCTGTCTGGAAAAAGTCCAGCCATTGTTAATGTAATGAGAGCAGTTTGCATAACACCAATGTAACCTCACAGCTAAGGAGAGTGGACTGAAATGCACATGCGTGAATAATGATGACTTCACTGTACTAGCCAATGGGGGTTGTAGGCTCTGATGAGTGAGCTTGTGTACTGTGTAGCTGTCACATTCAAAATGACTGAGGAAGGAGAACAATGAATCTGCATCAGATTTTGCATTAAGCTTAAACATTCCTCCACGGAAACTATTTGAATGATTCAGAAGGCTGCAGCTATGGGCAACTGGTGATTGGCAGCTTTATCACAACAACACACCTGCTCGTGCTTCACATCTCATGCAGAGTTTTTAGTGAAACATCAAATCACCCAGGTGACTCAGCCCCGCTACAGCCCAGATTTGGTGCCTTGTGACTTCTGGGTTTTTCCCAAAACTAAAATCACCTTTGAAAGTGAAGAGATTTCACACTGTCAATGAGATAGATTCAGGAAAATACGATGGAGCAGCTGATGGCGATTGGGAGAACAATGTGAGGTTGTCCCAAGGTACCTACTTTTAAGGGGCCTGGGGAGTCATTGTCCTATGTACTATGTTTCCTGTATCATCTTCAGTAACTCTCTATTTTGCATATTACATAACTGGATACCTTCTGGACAGACCTTGTAAATATATATTTTTTAAGTGGAATCTTTAGAAGAAAATCCCCAGCTGCCTAAATACCATTTATTCTGTTGAAAATGAGAGTGATTATGAATTCTGCATTTGGAGCCAAAGATTACAGATGTTTATGAAATGCAGTCACAATACCATTGGTTCTAATACATTCATGTGGAGAAGTTTTTGTAGTTTGTTTGAAAGTTGTCTGTTTTATTCCCTCTTAATCTGTAAAGTTTTGAAAGCATAGTCTAATTTAGAGGCTTCTTTAAGATTTGCCAATAGAAGTAGAAATCAGTGGAATCCAGGTGCTTTTGCTGTTATATTTGTATATTTATAAATCATGTACATATGCTTTTATACTACTATAATATTTACATTATAAAACACCGAAATATATTTTTAAAGGAAAACATCTAATACTACATTTTATCAACTGTCAAAACCTTTTGGTCACTTTAAATAATAATGTAATTAAACATACTTTTTTTGACAGATTCATAAATATGATTTTAAACTTAATTCATTTAGGTGGAATTTTTAAACGTTGAAAAGGATATCTCACTAAAATAAGGGCTAAATGGGAGAACTTTGTTGGTTGTGCTTAGTATTTCATAACACTAATTCTTTAATTTCAGCTACCTACTGACTTCATAACTCACTGAAACTCTTAATGTTGAATTATTTTAAAAGTTTAGAAGATTCTCGAAAAAAATTTTAAGTGTACAAGTAGGAATTTTGTAGGTGACATTTGTAACTCAAAAACATTTAATAATGAAAACATTTTCAAAATGTTTCAGAGTGATCTCTTCATAGATTTTTTTTAAAGCGGTTATTTTAAACTTCCTCAAATCATTTTTTAGTTGAAGGGACAGAGTAAGGGTATTATTTTTAATGTCAGCCAAGTAGTGTTCATTTCAGAAAATATCGGTAAATATGGAGGGAAATGTTTAACAAGAAAAAGTGTATAACTTGAGTGTAATTTCTATTGGGATGGCCAAAAAGTCCGCTTGGTTTTGTTTGTTTGTTTGTTTGTTCCCCCCCCAAAAAATAAAGACACATTTTTTTTTTCATTTTCACCAGTAATTTTATTCATTGGATATTTTGAGTGTGCTGTTATCTCCTGTTGTCTTCTAGTCAAAGAGACCAAGTGTGCTGCTAAACATTTTCCCAGTGCGTGACAGTACCACAGCAAAGAATCATTTGGCCAAAATACCAGTAGTACCAAAAAACTTGGCAAACCACTTTTATACTTTCGATCAGTCACAGCACTTCCTCCATACATTGCACAAATCTTTTGTTTTTTGCACTTCAGTTGCATTTTTACCTTTCTTGAAATAGTAAAGCATGCTTTGCCAAAAATGTCTATCTTCTTCAGTATTTAAAATGCCTGCACAAAAATTGACCAGTTTTGATTTTTTTTTATTGCATGCTGATATGACAGCTATCCCAATACAGTGTAACAAAATTGTTTAAATGAAGTTAAAACAAGTAGGCACTACTAGAGCCATCCAATGGAAAAAAACTTAAATGAACTTTTTGGCCAACCCAGTACAACTCAGTTTCTTTGTAAGAGTATAACTCATGAGTCTCTTAACTAATATAGTAGTTTATTGAGATTTCTCATTTTTATTATAAAGTATCACAAAAACATTTTAAAATCTTGTTGAAAAGTAGATAAATTAATAACATCTGATAGGACTTAAAACTGGAAGCATCAGCACCCCACTCTGAGTCCTGGTTTCAAAACTTTGTTACAATATATTAACTTTGCCTGCTTTTTAAATTCTTTAATAACAATAGTATATATTAAAGATTCAACCAGTCAGACAGTCATAGTGATATCTTTTCTTAATCCCCCTCCTTCTAAATGACCACTGTTAATATGTGTGCTTAAGTAACTCAAATATAAACGGTTGCTTTTTACAAGATGATTGTGTCATTTTTAGGTTAAAGGGCCTAATTGTGTTGGAATTTTTTAAAAAATATAGAGCAAATGACATTTTCTAGTATTGCATATTTCAAATAAGACTCATAATGTAAGGATTTACCCTTTAGTTTTGACTTACATACTTATGCCTAGACTTCTTTATTTTTAGATGAGGATGGTAACAACCAATGGCCTGAAGGTTTGAAGTTCCTTTTTGATTCAGTCAGCTCTCAAAATGTGGGACTGCGAGAAGCTGCCCTTCACATTTTCTGGTATATACACTGATCTCATGGTTTTTTTAAACTTGAATGTCATGAATATGCAAAGAACATTTTGATTTTTTTTTAGTCTTTTTTTATTTTCTTAGTTTTTAATATAGTTTATTGATTATCCTATTACAGTTGTCCCATTTTCCCTCCTTTATTCCCCTCTGCACTGCACACCCCTCCCACCAGCATTGCTGACCCCCCCTTAGTTACTGTCCATGGGTCATACATGGAAGTTCTTTGGCTTGGCTTCTACATTTCCTATACTATTTTTTTTATGAGTTTATTTATTTATTTTTAAAAGATATTTAGAGAGAAGGGAAGGGAGGGAGAAAGAGAAGGAGAGAAACATCAATGTCCAGTTGCCCCTTGGGGACCCCTCACCAGGGACCTGGCCTGCAACCCAGGCATGTGCCCTGACTAGGAATCGAACCCACAACGCTTTGGTTCGCAGCCCCATGCTCAATCCATTGAGCTACATCAGCCAGGTTTCCTATACTACTCTTAACCTCCCGTGTCTATTTTCTACCTACTATTTATGCTGCTTATTCCCTGTACCTTTTCTCCTATTTCCCCCTCCCCTTCCCTGCTCATAACCCTCCAAGTGATCTCAATTTTTGTGATTCTGTACCTGTTCTGGTTGTTTCCTCAGTTCATTTTTGTGTGTGTTTGGGTTTTTTTTAGGTTTGGTTGTTGACAGTTTTGAGTTTGTTGACATTTTACTGTTCATATTTTTGATCTTCGTTTTCTTAAATAAGTCCCTTTAACATAATATAATAAGAGCTTGGGGATGATGAACTCCTTGAACTTGACCTTATCTGAGAAGCACTTTATGTGCCCTTCCATTCTAAATCATAGCTTTGCTGCATAGATTAATCTTGGATGTATGTCCTTACCTTTCATTACTGTGAATACTTCTTTCCAGCTTCTTCCTTGTAAGGTTTCTTTTGAGAAATCAGCTGATAGTCTTATGGGAACTCCTTTGTAGGTAACTCTCTCCTTTTCTCTTACTGCTTTTATAATTCTCTCCTCTTTAATCTTGGGTAATGTAATTATGAAGTGCCTTGGTGTGTGCTTCTGGGACTTTCTGAGCTTCCTGGACTTCCTAGGAGTCTATTTCCTTTTCCAGATTGGGGAAGGTTTTTTTTTTCCTTTGTTATTTTTTCAAGTAAGTTTTCAATTTCTTACTGTTCTTCTTCTCCTTCTAGCACCCCTATGATTCGGATATTGGAACATTTAAAGTTGTCTTAGAGGCTCCTAAGCCTCTCCTCATTGTTTTGAATTCTTGTTTCTTCTTTCTGTTCTGGTTAAATGTTTGTTTATTTCTTCCTTTGGTCCAAACTGTTGATTTGAGTCCCTGTTTCCTTCCCATCACTATTGGTTCCCTGTACGTTTTCCTTTATTTCAGTTTTCATAGCCTTCACTTTTTCCTCTATTTTGTAACCATACTCAACCAGTTCTGTGAGCATCCTGATTATCAGTGTTTTGAACTGTGCATCTGATAGGTTGGCTATCTCTTCATTGCTTTGTTGTATTTTTTCTGGAGCTTTGATCTGTTCTTTCATTTGGGCTATATATTTTTTTTGTCTTGGTGGGCTAGTTACATTCAGAGGGTGGAGCCTTAGATATTTGCCAGGGCTGGGCAACCCATATCACTGGGTTTGGTGCTGTATGTGGGGGAGGAGTCTGAGAGGGAACAATGCCACATGTTCTGCTCTATGCTGATTTTCAATCACTTCCTCAGCCACCCACAAGCAAATTGGACCCTTCTGGTGCTTATTCCCCAGGTGGGTGGTTTTGTGTACATTCTAAGATCCTGTGGGTATCTCCAGCAAACTCTCCTGTGGGGCTGGGAGTTTTTTCTACCACCTCAACCCTGGTTTTTTGGTCAGGTTTTGAGGCTTTATTTCCCCACCCTGGAACCCTGCATTGCACAGTCTATCTCATTCCCCAGTTGTTCCTCTGGGTTTATCTGCACACAAATATGGGACTGCCTGCTTCACCAGCCGCCACCTTGCCAGTCCCAGTCCTCCAGCTGCCACCTTGCTGTGAGTCCTCTCCACCAGGCTGCCCATCATGGCCCCTCCTATTGAGCTGGATGAATGTTTTTTTAACTCCTTGGTTATTGGACTTCCATATAGTTCAATTTTCTGTCAGTTATGGTTGTTTTTTGTTTTTAAATTTGTTGTTGTTCTTTTGGTTTTGCAAGCAATCACAGTTTATCTGCCTATGCCTCCATCTTTCCCAGAAGTCTCTGCAAAGTTCCTGACAACTTTTTAGGCTTAACATAAAACCTTCAAGAAACTTTGTATTTGATTTGGAAGTAAAACTGAAAAAAATAAATCTTTTTATTTCATATTATGATCCTTATTTGTATATAAGGTTCTCTGGAGCTTGATTTCTTTCCTTTGTTTTTTATGATTGTGAAAAAGTTTCTGGAATGGTTTCTTCTGTTTTATTTGAAGATTGACACAGGACTAAATGTAACTCTTGAGAAAGCTGCTTTAATAATGACATCTTGAAGAAGAGAAAGAAAATGCTCATGAATCCCCATTGTTTTCTGGGTCTTCTACGATCCAGCTTTATAAAATGTAACATTTTAATAAACTGTGTATTTATAAGGAGATGATCAAGGTTTAGAATGCAAAAACTATCTACATTAAGAAAAATTTTACCCTGCTATGTAAAACAGTATACTGCATTTAAAATACAAATAGATTTGTAATTTTTTAAGATCATATGCGTTTTTTTCAATAAGATATACCTTGAGCATCAGGCGAGGATAGGATATATTAACACTATTGTCTACTTTCTTTGTCAAATGTATCTTATTTATATCAGTAATCTAGAGTAGAGAATTAAGTAAAAGTATTTAGTTTAATTCTTTACCTAATTTAAAGTAGAGAAGAACTCAAACTGCCCCAGATCACCAAGACTAGGAGCGGATTGTCAGAAAGCATGGTTAGTGCAGTACCACCCAAGACTGTTTGCTCTTGTCCTATCCTGCCCTCTAAGTTAGCTTCTTACTGAGACAGTGATAAGAATAAAATGTTGGACTAGGGTGGGTGTCTGAGTCCTGAATGACTGAGTCTTTCCAAGTTCCCAGACTAATCCTCTTTATTGTGTTTGTTTCCATTCATCCAACACCAAAAGAGGACTGCTTGGAGGGGGGATTGGTGTTCAACCTTAAGTACTAATACACATTCTTTGAGTCATGCAGACATTTAATTAGATATGCTAGCTGATACTTTACTAACATGTAATGTACTTTTTAAAAACCACTGTGAATCATTTTTTAGGAACTTTCCTGGAATTTTTGGGAACCAACAGCAACACTACTTAGATGTCATCAAACGGATGTTAGTTCAGTGTATGCAAGATCAGGAACATCCATCGGTGAATCATTTTAATTTCATTAATATTAACACCTAATTTAAGATAATATCTAATTCGTGAAAGAAATTTATGAATGTGGAGATTGTCTTTAATACATTAAAATATAAATACTAGTTTTTACTGCTAAAGGAAAATTACTAGTTTTACTGATAAAGAAAAATTTCATTTTGTGTAAAAAAACTTGAACTTGGCATCCATCTAAAATATCTTGTTTGTCATTTTTCACTTTCTTCATTTTAGATCCGAACATTATCTGCTAGAGCTACAGCTGCATTTATACTTGCAAATGAGCATAACGTTGCCCTGTTCAAACATTTTGCAGACTTGTTACCTGGGTTCTTACAGGTAAGAAAACTGTTTAAAATAGGTGATAATTATATTTTCATTGGTTTCTGTAGTTTAGCAAATTCACATCGGAGTTCTCTAGTGTATTCATTTATTCAGTAAATATTGTCTGTGTGCTGTGTTCTGGTACTAGGCTCTGGGATACAGCAGAGAACAAAACATGCAAATCTTTGTCCCCATTGAACTTACATCTTTACTAGCTTTGATAGATTCTTAGTCTTCTCAAATATTTAGGTTAGAGTTCCAGAATTTTTCTATAATGCAAATGATATAAGCAACTTATGCTTATAGGTTATTTCCATTGAACAACCAAATAACCTATAAATTTAGCCTATGAATCATTTTACCTAAGGTGAAACCAGGGTCACAGTGTTGGTTAGTGGTAGAATCATGCATGATTCACACCCAGATCAGACTACAATTCTTACTGTTAACGGGAGGGTTTAATAGTGTGTATTGTAAAGTAAATAGTTTATGGTTAATTTCCATTATTGGATGTTGAGGATAAGTTATTATTTTAAGGGGACACTTTCTGCCTCAATGAGAAGATAAAATAAGGTTGGATGAGTGGGAGTAGTTATTCTTAGCCTTGTCAAACCCCAAACCCATTTTATAACAAATACTTTGTAACTTCTCATATTCTGTCCTAAAATGAAATGCATAGATAACATAACTCACATATATGCATGTTTTTAAAATATCAATTCCGCCCTGGCTGGTGTAGCTCAGTGGATTGAGCGCGGGCTGCGAACCAGGCATCGCAGGTTCGATTCCCAGTCAGGGCACATGCCTAGGTTGCAGGCCATGTCTCCCAGCAACTGCACATTGATGTTTCTCTCTCTGTCTCTCTCTCTCCTTCCCTTCCCTCTCTAAAAATAAATAAATAAAATCTTAAAAAAAAAAATATCAATCCATGTTTTAAAATATCCAAAGAAGAAATAAAAAGAAAGTAGCATATAATAAAAATGGCATGCTTTCCACATACAAATTCTAGGGCATGACTACCACAAGAGACATAGCAGATGAGGTGCTTTTTTTAAGTGATCTATACAGATGTAATAGCTAAAAATGTGAACGAACAGATACAGAGGTCTCGTTGACAAGTCAAACACCACAATTGCTGTTACTTCTTACTACTGATTTGATTTCCAGAAGCGGTAAAGTTTTGAACAAAGCAAAGGTATTCATTCTTGATTTATACAGTATTACATTTAGGAGGGGTGCATTATGGTGCATTTTTTAAATGATGCAAAAAATAATCTGTGAGTTAGGTTCTAGGTTCAGATATGAGTTTTTTAATTTTTGTAAGTGTCAGACATTTAGGATCATGAAAAATGCATGATAAGAAAGTCTTGTGAGTTCCTCAGAAGCATTTGTGTCACAGATGCAGACTGTCTAGTACTCCAGGCTTTTGCCCATCTTCAGTCATGACAATCAAGAAAATACCTTCTAGGAGAAATAGCAACCCTGTTGAGAACTGGGTTAAAGAGGATTTATAGGAGCTAAAACTGAAACATCCTACATGGGTCAAAGGATTTAGTAGAAACTTTTCTCCCTATGACATCAAACTAAAAAGATACTTTAGGTGAATGACAAAACATTAACTGTTCCATTCTATTTTAGCAGTTTTTATTATCAAAAAATCTTGAATTACTCACTAAGCCTGATTTCAGATTTTGTTTCTCTGAATTTAGAGTAAGTTAAAATGTTAGACAAAACTTCTAGGAGTTGTCACTCTGAAATAGGCGGTGGTAAATACAAAATGCGCACTTAAGTACTATGGTGAGCAAGCTTGACATCGAAGAGAAAAAAATTGGGTAACATGGGACACTTTAAATGTATCAAATGTATTTACTGTATGTATAGAAAAGACTAGGGCATGGATGTAGGAAGGATAGAGGAAAGAGATTCCTTTTGGTTATGAAAAAAATTCCTTGATACCCTTAAGTTTTGTGGTGGTTATTGTAGTTTCATTGATTTTTATATTGACTTAGAATTAAATCATTTTGTATGTTTCTAGTTAATGTTAGTTAAAAGGAGGAGGTGTACACAGGGCTGTAGGTGGAACAAACATTTGCATAATGTAGATTGCAAAGTTATTATTTAGTGAAAAATATTCTAGCAGTATTTCTCTGTTATCTGCCTCTTAGTGTTTTAGCTAATGAGTCATCATAAAGTGACTCTTGAGCATAGACTTTTTAAAATTGTCTTTCATCTTTTCTAGGCTGTAAATGATTCATGCTACCAGAATGATGATTCAGTCCTTAAATCCCTTGTTGAGATTGCAGATACTGTTCCAAAGTATTTGCGTCCTCACTTGGAAGCTACTTTACAGCTAAGTCTAAAGGTAAAGTAAATAGTTCAGTAACTGTTCTGTTTATTGTTTTCAGTGAACAAACTACTAAATGTATGCAAATGTGTCTTTGTAGTTGTGTGGAGACACTAGCCTCAATAACATGCAACGCCAGCTTGCTCTTGAAGTGATTGTGACCCTGTCTGAGACTGCAGCTGCTATGTTAAGAAAACATACCAATATTGTTGCACAGACTAGTAAGTCAAAGATCTTTAAATAGTTTATATTAATGTGGAAAAATTGTTAAATAAATTTGCTGAGAGTTGTATAAGTTCACAGGTTTGTTGATGCAATGAATGTCCCTTCAAAACCAGAAGAGTTTGGGAAAGTGCATCTCTGTGTGCATGTACTCAACTTGATGAATTTGCTTCAGCTCTCCAAATCCTCATGTGATAACAGGCATGACATGTGATACCTGGAAATCACTTAGAAGATGTTTAAGAACTTTATGGAGATATTTGAATAAGATATTGAAAGACTAAAACATTGAAAGAACAGTTTTCAGTTTTCCTCAAACATTTTCAAAACATTGAAAGAAGTTATCAGTTTTCCTTAAATTAATCTATAAATTCAATATAATTTCAGTCATAACCCCAATAGAGTTGGTCATAAGATTTATCCTGAAATTCCAAGTCAAAGAAAATGGGGCTTGGAGTAGCCAAGAGAATTTTTACAAACAAAATAGAGATCTTGCCCTGTCAACTGTAAAGATTTAGGAGTGGGAGCAGATTCACTCACATGGAAGCAAAAGCTGATTTAAAAAGATAATTCATGAAAGGTCATTGTGGCAACTGGTTATTTCTATCTAAAAAAGTATACCAATCTTAAATATTCTATAACAATCAGGGTTGATAAAAACTAAATACATTTTAAATAAATAACATTTTAAAAGTAAAGTTTGATAGTAGGGAACTATTATTTTTAAAGACTGGATCAGAAACCACAGATGCAAAAATATTGCTAAATTTGCTAAAAGGAAAACAATTTTTTGACCAAGTACACCCATAAGTGAAATTAAAAGATAAGTTACAGACTGGAAGAAACTAATTGTAATGCACACAATCAACAAAGATTTGGTATCTGGACATTAGACAAAGGTTAGTAACAGGAAATTTACAAAAGAAAAATCTGAAATAGCTAAAAAAACACTGCTCCTTCTCAATAAAAACAAGTGTAATTGTGGAATATAACTTGTTAGAAACTTTGGCAATATCAAGTGTTGCTAAAGGGTGTGGTTAGAAGACTTTTTCACAGCTCTTGGGCACTTCACACATTATTGTGAAATGAGACAGGCTTTTTAAACTTAGAAATACAGGCTTATGCAACCAGTATGGAATGCAGTTCAGTGATTTTTAATACTGTTGAAGATACCTGCAGCAATTTCATGTCCTGAACTAACACTTTTCAAGGAACTAAGTATAAAAATTTCATGAAAGCAAATTTTGTAATTGAAAAAAACCAAAATGTCCATCAACGGGAAAGTGTTCATATAATGCATTGCTATGAAGCAATTAAAATGAAATCCACGTGTTGAGAAAAAAGAAAACTGTCAGAGGATACATATAGTGTGATAACCATGTGTTATATAAAAATTAAATGTTTGAAATAGTACTATCTTTTTTTTTTTAAAGATTTTATTTATTTATTTTTAGAGAGGGAAGGTAGAGGGAGGGGGGGAGAGAGAGAGAGAGAGAGAGAGAGAGAAACATCAATGTGCGGTTGCTGGAGGACATGGCCTGCAACCTAGGCATGTGCCCTGACTGGGAATCGAACCTGCGATGCCTGGTTCGCAGCCCGCGCTCAATCCACTGAGCTACGCCAGCCAGGGCTTGAAATAGTACTATCTTTGTATATACATATTGAGATCTGTAGTTCAAGTATAAAAACAGTTTGGGAATAGAACTATTATTTTATCATGAAGCTCACTTATGCTGAATGGGGAAGAGAATGCAATAGAACATGGAAGGTTTGATTTTTTTTCTCTTAATGTTACTTCTTAAAAAGAATAAGATCTAAAGCAAATGTGGCCCTCCTTAAAAGGTTAAAACTTAACAAAAGAGGTGTTGGGGACACAGTCAAATAGTTCTTTTATTTCACTCTTTTAGAGGCAAAGTAAATTCTTTGTTTTTTACTTCTTAAAATTCTTGTTTGTAAATGATTATAATGATAGAAAAAAAGCATTGGTCTTCAAGTATGAAATTATTTTTTCCTTTAGTTCCTCAGATGTTAGCAATGATGGTTGATTTGGAAGAGGATGAGGACTGGGCAAATGCAGATGAACTAGAAGATGATGATTTTGACAGGTAATCATATATACCAAATACATTATGGAGGTTCCTTGACAGGGAAAAGCAACATTAGGTGGCAGTGAGAGATCTCTTTCCTGCTGTATTCTATAATCTGAAGTTAAACTTCTAAGTTTAGCATATGGGGTACTTAGCCTTTCTGTTGTATGCATTTCTGCATCCCCGTTTTACTCTAAATTTTCTTCAAGATTTTTTATTTTGAGTATCTTAAAATATGTATAAAGAGGCTTTATTGTGATAAATGCCTTTATATGCATATGCTTCATTTAGAATGGTTGTTTCAGCACAGTTCCCAGTGAAACTTCTTATTTTCCTAATATAATACAATTTAACTTGAGGCTAGAGAAGAGATAGTAGTGGCAAGACTTGAATAGTAGGTGACAGTACCACTGGAATTCCTATTTTACTTGTTGTGACTTATGAGTCCCCCATGAATACTGATTCCTATGGAGAAGTCAACCCAAATCTATATTCACTGTCCAGTAGTAATGATGACCTTTTACATGTACATGAAACAACACTTCAGAACTCTGCTGATTTAATAGATTCTTTCAGTAGTCATAAAGGCATATTATCATATTATTAGATGCAGAATGGAGAGAGAAGGTTGAGTGATTTGTTCAAGATTACATAACCAGTTGGTAGGATGGGCTTTAATACCATCTCTCTTACTCTTCCTAGCGCATCCTACTATCTCCTTCTTGAAAAGAACAAATTATTCCCCTGGAAGGCTGGTAGTCAGTATAAGTTAACTGTAACAATACTAGAAATGAAGACATTTCACTTACAGAATATATGGTAGTTTCTGTGGCTAACTGCCATCATTAAAAATAACTGACTTCTGGCTTGTAAATACTGTGATGGATTGTATGAAGGTAGTCCTTCATTGGATATATAACCCAGTAGGGCTCAGGAGAAAACCAGGCTCAGATCAAGTTTCCTTTTTCCAGTTCAGTTACTGTAATGTGCTGCTACCTGGCCCATAATTTGCCATGTAAAAGGCACTTGACTTTATACAGTTTATGAAGTTATTTTTTTCTGGACCAGATAATTACGATTTTCTTATCTGTGAGTAAATGGCCATGGATATATTTTCAAGTTTAAATCTAAGAACCTCTTCTAAAGATCATTTGTAGCTTTATCTTTATATACAGATGTGGGCAAAAGTAGGTTTATAGTTGTGAGTAAGCAAAATGAGTTTATTGTATTATTTTCCATATGAACAACTGAAACCTACTTTTGTCCATCCTGTATAGTCTTGTCCTCACAAAACAGCTAAAGATTATGCATATGACAAACTCTCTACTTAATCTTGGAGTTCTAAGAAAGTACAAAGATTTTTATGCCAGGTTTTCTTCAGTTTTCAATGAAAACATTGGAATGGAGTTTCACTTATACATAATTTTTGACAATGCAGTTTATTCCTCTTTAAACATAAATAAGCTTACAGTGAGGAAGAAAATCGTATACAGTCTCAGCACCCCTTTCAATTTTCTTGTGTTCTGTTCACTGATAAGTTTAAAGGATATATGTCCAGGAAATGAGAAACACAAGACTCTTCTAAATGCTCTGCTCACACTCCTGAGTCTTTAAAGTATCAGAAGCTAAGTTTTAGCCAGTGAGGGGTTTGTGCATGTAAAAAGAGAAGGGAGAAAGCCTTGAAAAATAAGATGCAGACATAGGATTTTTTTAAAACACAATGAATCCTGATAATTTTATTTGCCTTCTTCCCCCTTTTAACTTTAGGGTTTTTAACCCACAACTTACAGCATACATTCAAGACTCCTTGAGTTACTCTTTTTCAGTCCTAGTTTAATAACATGTACTATTCCTTTGTATTTTGCATATGTTGGAAACATTAAATTCTCTTGGTGTGTAGCAATGCAGTTGCTGGTGAGAGTGCTTTGGACCGAATGGCTTGTGGACTTGGTGGAAAGCTCGTTTTGCCGATGATCAAGGAACATATTATGCAAATGCTTCAAAATCGTAAGCTATAACTCTTTCAAATGATAGGATACTGGAAAGTGGCTTCAAAATCATAAACTCTAATAAATGCTTAGCCTGTGTCTAAAAATTAATCTTTATCTTTTTTATATCTTCTTTAACCTGATTTTAAATTATACTGATAAAATTCTTGTTAGTCATCTTTCCAGCTGTTCGCTCTCACACCAAAAATATTTTTCCTCTATTAAAAGTACTCATGTGCGGACCGGTGTGGCTAAGCTGGTTGGGCATCAACCCACAGAGCAAAAGGTCAGTGGTTCAGTACCCAGTTGAAGCATGTGCAAGAGGCAATTGATAGAAATTTCTCTCTATTATTGGTGTTTAGCTTTCTTTCTCCCTCCCTTCTCCTCACTCTTAAGTGTATGCTCAGGTGAGGCTAAATAATCAGTCAGTCAATCAATCAGTCAGTCAGTCATACGCTACACCCATGATTGGGATTAGAATCCAAAGCTGTATTTAATATTGGTGAAAAGTACTTTAACAATGGTAAACAGTACATATTTCTTAGCTAACGTAAGCCCCACTTTTTGTTTTGTTTTGTTTTGTTTTAAATAATGAACTACAAAATTTTTTTAATCTTTAAGTTCAGAGAAGGAAAACCATTTCCAAATCCCTATAGCATGCCATCATCACATTTTATACAGCATTCGTCTAGAAACCTTGCACATTGAGAATATATGAGGCATATCTCTGAATCAAGAATAGACATCCTTCTGTATCAGTAAATACTTACTGCTTTTCTTAAGTTTAATTAGTAAGTTTAGTATGCAATGATGAGTGTCAGATACTGATTGACATATTGGATTCCTACAATTATTCCTTAGTTATCTCAATTTTGGCTTAATGGTATATTGAGTAATTGAAAAAAACCTATATAATTTAGAGCACAGGTGGCAAACGTGGCCCTCCACCTTGGTTTATCCAGCCCAGCACCTTGTTTCTACCAGGTGGCAGCGCCAAGCTCTCGCTTAACTGTTAAGTAGTAGTTACATTTATACAGTCCTAAAATTACGTTCGGCCCTTGGAAGGCAACTGCAAGGCTAATGTGGCTCCTGGTGAAAATGAATTTGGCACCCCTGATTTAGAGGGAGTTCCAGCCAAGATGGAGGCATAGGTAGATACACTTCGCTTCCTTGCACAACCAAAAGGATAACAACCAATTTAAAAACAAAAATCAACCAGAACTGCCAGAAAATCAAACTGCATGGAAGTCGGACAGCCAAGGAATTAAAGAAGAAACATTCATCCAGACTGGTAGGAGGGGTGGAGATGGGAAGCTGCGTTGGAGAGGAGGCACGGCAAGGCAGTGGCTGGTGGACCACAATATCTGACCTTCGCATGCAGATAAGTTGGGAGGAACAACTGGGTTGTGAGACAATCCTCACAACCCAGGGTTCCAGCATGGGGAAATAAAGCCTCAAAACCTGTAGCTGTAAAAATCTGTGGGGGCTGGTGGCAGTGGGAGAAACTCCTGGTCTCATAGGAGAGTCTGTTGGAGAGGCCCACAGGGTCCTGGAATATACACAAGCCCACCCATCCAGGAATCAGCATGTGAAAGGGCACAATCCACTTGTGGGAAGTAAAGGAAGTGATGGAAAGTAGGGCAAGAGCCAGGCAAGCTAGGAAGCAGCATTGTTCCGTCTTTAACCCCTCCCCCTCATGTAGCACCACAATATAGTGAAATGGGTTGCCCTGCCCTGATGAATACCTAAGAATCTGCCCCTTACAATATAATAGGTGCACCAAGACAAAGAAATATGGCCAGATAAAAGAACTAATCAAAACTCCTGAAAAGAACTAAACAACAGCAAGATAGATAACCTATCAGATACAGATACTGGTAATTGGGGTGCTTACAGAAATGATTGAGTATGGTCACATAATAAAGGGAGAAATGAAGGCTATCCAAAGTGAAATAAAGGAAAATACACAAAGAACCAACAGATAAGGGAAGGAAACGGGGGGTCAAATCAAAGATTAAGAAAAAGGGAAGAAATAAACAACTAACCAGAACAGAATGAAGAAACAAGAATTTAAAAAAATGAGGAAAGGCTTAGGAAGCCCCGGGACAACTTGAAACGTTCAACATCCTAATCACAGGGGTGACAGAAGGAGGAGGAGAAGAGCAAGAAATTGAAAAGTTACTTGAAAAAATAACGAAGGAAAACTTCCCCAGTCTGGAAAAGGAAATAGACTTCTAGAAAGTCCAGGAAGCTCAGAGAGTCTGAAAGAAGTTGGACACAAGGAAGCATACACCAAGGCACTTCATAATTACATTAACCAAGATTAAAGAGGAGAGAATTCTAAAAGCATCAAGAGAAAAGGAGAGAGTTGCCTACCAAGGAGTTCTCATAACTGATTTCTCAAAAAATCCTTCATTCAGGAAGGGGCTGGATGGAAGTATTCAAAGTCAGGAAAGCAAGGACCTACATCCAGTATTACATTATCCAGCAAAGCTATCATTTGGAATGGAAAGGCAGATAAAGTGCTTCCCAAATAAGGTCAAGTTCAAGGAATTCATCATCACCAAGCCCTTATTATATGAAATGTTATAGGTGGGACTTAGCTAAGAAAAAGATCAAAAACTTAACAGTAAAGTGACAGCAAACTCACAGCTGTCAACAACTAAACCTAAAAATTAAGTACTTTAAGAAAACAATTAGAACAGGAACAGAATCACAGAAATGGAGGTGACATGGAGGGTTATCATTTGGGGGAGATGGGGAAAATGGTACAGGGAATAAGCATAATTGGTAGGTATAAAGTAGACGGGGAGGTTAAGAATAGCATAGGAAATGAAGAAGCCAAAGAACTAATGTGTACAACCCATGGACATGTAAGGGGAGGGTAATAAAGGAGAGAAAAAATGGGAGAACTGTAATAGCATAATATACTATATTAATAAACTGTCAATAAAATATACTTAAAGGTTTATATAATTAAAACATTTTTTAAGATTTTATGTATTTTAAGAGAGAGGGAAAGGGAAGGAGAAAGAGAAACATCAATGTGTAGTTGCCTCTTAAGTGCCCCGTACTGGGGACCTGACCTACAACTCAGGCATGTGCCCTGACTGGGAATCGAATCGGTGACCCCTTGGTTCAGGCCTGCGCTCAATCCACGGAGCTACACCAGCTAGGGCTAAAACATAAAATGTCATTATGAGTGATAAAGTTTTAGTGTTTAAGATCAACACTAGCGATTTTTCAGAAAATCTTTACAGTATAATTAGTTTCAACAGAGTTCTCTTTACATGGGTTTTATAGTCCCCAAAGTGAAAAATTAAATCTGATGTATTTTAGGATTTTCCTACAACATGCTTAACTCTTACACTACCAGTTCTTGAACTTTCTCTTCTCAGGATCCCTTTACAATCTTAAAAATTACTGAGGATTCCACAGTGCTTTCGTTATGTGTGTTCATGTGGGAAACAATACAATAATTAATAATGCAAGTGTACATTCTGTGTTTCATGTACTGAAAACTGTAAACCTGCTTTTGCCCAGCCTTGTATTATGTATATTTTGCCTTTTTCTACAAGGAAATTGAAACAGCCTAAAGTGAACAATAATATGTAAATATTTAGAAGTGAGAGTCATGGAAATTATATATTAGAATAGGATATGAAGTCTAGTAAAAATAAACATTGCCTAACTAATATTCTGTTAACCAAAAATCACATATACATTATTAGTATTAGAATACAAATAAAGTTCACCCATATTCACTTACCATATTACTAAAACAAAAATTCTTTAAAAGCAACATTTTTTCTCCTTGGCTTTTTTTCTTTTTAAGGAAATATGATTGAGGGAATCAGTAAATCTGTATTCAATAAACAGCAATGTGTGAACAGAAAATCTAGATATTTATTGCTTGCATAAAGTATTAGAAAAGTCTCTTTATTATAAGTAGTTTATAAACACTAATATTAAAGCTCTTAGCTTTCATATATTGCCTTTTAACTCTTGGCATAGAAATGCTTGTGTGACATAACCACTGTTATAATACAATGAAATGACCTAGTCAGGTACTTTTTCTATCCAGTTTTTTTAATTAATAAATGTATGAAAAATATTTTGTTACTCTTTTCAAAATAAGAGCTTTTTATACTTCTAGAATGACATGTTTGTAGTGTCTCATTGCTTTTCTTTGATTTTTAATTTTCTGTAGCTGACTGGAAATATCGGCATGCAGGATTAATGGCTTTATCTGCCATTGGTGAAGGATGCCACCAGCAGATGGAAGGAATTCTAAATGAGATCGTAAATTTTGTATTGCTTTTTCTTCAGGATCCTGTAAGTACCAATAAATGTTTGGTTCATAATTATTACTACAGTTTCACCTGGAAAATGGATAGCCTTTACTAATACCAAGGAGTATATTCCAGCATCCAAGAGTAAGGTATGCAGCCTGTAATGCTGTGGGGCAGATGGCTACAGATTTTGCACCTGGTTTCCAAAAGAAATTCCATGAGAAGGTAAGTAACAAGTCTTCAAACACTCAAACTTTGAGAAGAGTGGTGACATTTCAAAGTGTATGCTTACGTGATTTCATTCGACAGGTGATTGCAGCCCTGCTGCAGACCATGGAAGACCAAGGTAATCAGCGAGTGCAGGCCCATGCTGCTGCCGCTCTCATAAACTTTACTGAGGACTGTCCCAAGTCACTGCTTATTCCATATTTGGATAATTTGGTGAAACATCTGCATTCCATCATGGTACTTAAGCTTCAAGAGGTAAGTTTTAAGGTCTTTAAGCTCCCTGGTTAGATATTAATTTAGGTCAATTTGATGAATAAGACCCCTGGAGAAAGGGGGAACTTTTCAGCATGGCTATAAAGAATAGGATGTTCTAGGCTTGACCAGAGAATGAGCCAGTTTTGGAATAGGGACAATAACGGCCTAAAGGTTAGGTAAAATTGGTGTATGGAATGCCTTGAACACAAAATTATTTTTTTAACTAATTTATCTAAACTTGGAAAAACCAGTTTATTTTCTTAGTTGTTGTGAGAAATCATGATAATGTGATTTTAGGAAATCAGCACAGTAGCGTTGTGGGACAAACGAAGAGTCAATTTAAGGCAAGACCATCTTGATCACTGTTGAAGGACCTTGGGTGGTAATACTGGAAATTGGGGAAAAGGTAACTAAAAAACATTACTTGGGAAGCATTAGCAGTTTCTTTCTACCAGTTTGAGTTTTAAAATATGAAAGAGAAGGAAGTAAAGAATGTTGACTACTCTCCTAATCTAGGTGATAGCAATAAAGATGTGAAAAAGAATTCTTCCACATTCCATTCTTTTTGCTTTAAATATGTTATTTTTAAAATACAGCCTGGCCGTTCAAATAGAAAATAGTTTAGAGTTAGTTATAGCTTAAGTAAAAGAGGCAACCTACAAACAATTGAATGGTGTTAGTACAGCAGTGTGTGTGAGAAAAGATGTGGGTAAAGAAGGCAAAGATTGAGTCCCACTTATCAAGTACAATGAAAATAAATTGCTACTATAAAAATGAAATGATGGATTGAGCACGGGCTGCGAACCAAAGCATCGCAGGTTCCATTCCCAGTCATGGCACATGCTTGGGTTGCAGGCCATGGCCCCCAGCAACCGCGCATTGATGTTTCTCTCTCTCTCTTTCTCCCTCCCTTCCCTCTCTAAAAATAAATAAATAAAATTTAAAAAATAATAATAAAAAAATGAAATGAATAAAAAGGACATAAAAGCCTTTTCTTACTATTTAACAGATATAAAGTTACTGTTAAATTGCTATAAAAGTTTCTAACTCTCAATTCCTCTACTTTAACATGAACTGGTAACAGACAGTATTTAATCCACATTTTGCATAGCACTGGTCTAAAGAAGAACAAAAAAGAAAACAAGCAAAAAAAAAAAAAAACCTCAAAGACACAGCCAACAGTATGGGGCTTAACCAGAGAGGAGAGTGGGTGGTGGGAGGTGAAAGAGGGTAAAGGGAGGATAAATGGTGTTAGAAGAAGACTTGACTTAGAGTTGGTGGATATACAATACAATATACAGATGATGTGTTATAGATTTGTACACCTGAAACATACAGTTTTATTAACTAGCATCACCCCAGTAAGTTTAATAACTAAAAAATAAAGATACAGTGTCTCAGCCCTGGCTCCTGTGGCTCAGTTAATTGAGCGCTGGCGTGGGAACCGAAAGGTCACCAGTTTAATTCCGGACCAGGGCACATGCCTGGATTTCGGACTAGATCCCCAGTTGAGGGTGTTGGAGAGGCAACCAGTCAACGTATCTCTCATGCATCTGTTTTTCTCCCTCTCTTTCTACCTCCCTTCCCCTCTCTCTAAAAATAAATAAAATCTTTAAAAAATATATACAGTGTCTTAGAAGGCAAGGAAATGGGTTTGAAACAAAGGATGTGTTCAGTGCCATATGATAGCAGAATAGGAATATGATAAAGGAACGTGAGTGTATCTGAGGATGAAGATGTAGACCCAGGTTGAAGGCAGATTGGTTGGCTAGTTAAAACAGGAATAGATAACCAAACATGATTTTACAAATAAGTTTGCATAGAGGGCTTAAACATAGACACTTAAACATAGAGATCGAGAAGGGAATAAGTTCCCCTTAAAGGAATGGTGGAATTCATAATACAAGGTGAGGAGCTCTGCAAAGAGTGGGAGTGTAGTTGACGGGGAAAATGGAGAAAACCTGGAGTAGTTACTGGGTCAAGTATTGAAATTAGTCCTTAGGAATTATAAATAGTATTACCATGTGACAGCATGAGCTTAGTTGCAAATACACAGGTAGTACTTGTTACTAGCAAGGTCAAAGAATACTGTAGATCTTTGGTGCAGGAGAAAGGACGACTACATTGAAGATATAGAATGGAGAAATGAGTGAAAAAGAGGGCACCAGTATTATCATTAGTTGTTTCTTCTCAGAAGAGTCAGATTAAAAGATAAAGGAATGGATCAAAAAGGGAATTTCCTCCACGACATACAACAGGACAAAATATAGGGTAAGAGCAATAAATGGAAAAAAATGAGTAAGAAAGGTAGGCATTTACTTGGTGGCAGTTTTGTGCTCAAGGACTAGCTGTGCTTTGAGATAAAGCAAAAATAAGTAAGGAGTGCTGTGGTAACAGAAGAAAGAGGATTCTACATAAATAGTTCAACAGGGATTCTTAAATTTGCTCCAAAACCTGTCATCTCCATTCTGGTTGCTGAAGGGTGGTTCCCGCTTACTGTTTCAGAAAAGCATTTGGAAACCAGAGTATTTCTTCTAATTTCTCATTTATGTAATGTATTTTGTGTGTCTTTCTTCTAGTTGATTCAAAAAGGCACCAAGTTAGTTTTGGAACAAGTTGTGACATCTATCGCATCAGTTGCAGATACTGCAGAAGAAAAATTTGTCCCCTATTATGACTTATTTATGCCATCGCTAAAGCACATTGTTGAGAATGCAGTTCAAAAGGAACTTAGACTTCTCAGAGGAAAAACTATTGAATGCATCAGCCTCATTGGTCTGGCTGTTGGAAAGGAAAAAGTAAGTGATTTTGTAGTATGTTGAAATTACTGTATATAATTTTTCTATGGAGGCATTTAGCGTACAAGAAGGTTTTTTGGATGCTTGTTTTTTCCCATTATCTTACTCTTTCATCAGTCCTATTTTATTTAAAAAGTAAATTGTTGCCTTTTTTTTTTTCATTGTTAATATTAAGGTTCTTAACTCAGTTACGCTCTTGAGACCTCTCCCTTTTCTTACCACATGTACAGTCCAGGAGTTCAGGATCCGTGTTTAGTTTCACCCATTTAAACATTTGCCTGGAAACATTCCAGTTGCTTTCCTGTTCACTAAAAAAGAATCAAGTGTTCTAAGAGAGAAATTTAGCTTTTCAGATAATAATTAAGAAAGGCCATTGGGCCATTGTGTTTTTTTCTTCCCAGCCAACACCTCAGAGTTGTCAAAGCTAATCCAAAAATAAATTCTTGTCATCAAACCCTTGTGTTCTCAGAATTATCAACATAGAACCCGTCACTATGGTTTCCAAAACCAGCATCAGTATTAACTTACTTACAAATTGTTTTCTGTGGGTTACCAAGAAGCTAACCAGCAAAACATCTTTATGTTTCATATTCTATATATGGCTTTCAAACTATTTTTCAAACACTGCCTGATTATATAGTGGAGGTTGCCAGAACCACAGAGTTAATTGAAAATAATATAGGTATAGAGCAATCCAAAATTTTCTTTCTGGATTGGTATTATCATTTTACTGCTGGAATGCATAAGCTATAGACCAAAACTTGATGCCATTAGGAGCATCTTTATACTGCAGTTTACTTTGACTCAAGAGAATATATTTTTCTGTAAAGAGCACTGAGTCTTTTGAATATGATGAAAAATTTTCCACATAATACTTATATCTGAGGGGTTATGACCCATATGGGAAATGTAATAGATCTTTTGGGAAAATTTTGTTATTACACAAGAAACATAAAATGCCTCTCTGACTTGTTATACATGAGTAGTATTAGTATTGATTTTCTTAAATGTTTTCTCTCTAGTTCATGCAAGATGCATCGGATGTGATGCAGCTGTTGTTGAAGACACAGACAGACTTCAGTGATATGGAGGATGATGATCCTCAGGTAAAGCAGCCTTCACACTTTCATCTTGATCCACTTAGGAGTTGCAGCTAGTGCAAGGCTAAATATACTTAAAAAAAAAAAAAGAAAGAAAGAGGGAGGGGGGGAAAGGGAAGAGGTGGGGGAGAGAAGGGAAGAAACTGAGTAATCGGTGTCTTGAGATACCGGCCCCTGGTTTCAGAGACATTCTTCATTGGCTTGACTTCTATTTCTCATGATAGTGCTCACAACGCCTAACATAAAACAGGCAGTTGTCCTGGTGGGTGGCTCAGCTGGTTGGGCATTGCCCACAAAGCCAAAGGTCACCAGTATGATTCTTGCGAGGTTGCAGGTTGAATTCCTGGTCAGAGCACATGCCCAGGTGGCAGGTCCGGTCCCTGGTTGGGAAGCAAGGTTGCCCTCTCAACATTGGTGTTTCTTTCCCCGTCTTTCTCCCTCCCTTCCCTTTTCTAAAAAATAACAACAATAGTTTCAGAAAACAGGTACTTAATAAATAGTTGAATTAAATTTTGCCTTTTTTTTTAGTTTGTTGTGGCTCTTCTCTGACTCTCAAGGTTCTGTTGCTCTTGAGGGTTCTGTCCTAGGCCCTCTCTTCTTCTTACTCCTCTTAAGCAGTGTCATTCATAATCATGGCTTTGGTTTTCCTATATATGCTTGTCACTTCAGATCTTTCTCTAAATTCAAGATCTGTTTGTCTAAATACTTACTAAACATCTCCATTTGGATGTCCCCTGGTCTTTTGAATGCCATGAGTTTTCTCCCCTGTCAAAAGAAAAAGAAATACAGAAACCTAATGATCTTAGAACATGCCATGCTCTCTTGTCTTTGCCTATGAATAAACTTAGACTCCCCCACTCAAACTGGCCAATAACTCCTTGTATTTCACATCCAGTATAAGCTTCAATGGTAGGTACTTAATTACATTGTGTTGTAACATTTATAATAATTATAAATGTTCATCCTAATCTTAATAGTATTTACAATGCCTAAATAAAATAGGCACTCAATAAACAGTTTAATTAAATTTTGACTTTACACAGTCACATTATATTTTCTATACATTTAAAAAAAAATTTGTGTTTTTCTAAATTAAGAGTAGGAAGTGTATACATGTGAGATGGATATATAGATAGATATTGGGGAGTAAAAATTATTTTCTGGGTTATAGGGATGATGAATTAGAACCAGATTCTCTATAGGTACTTTGTAGGTAATTAAGTTTATGTAAAAGCAGAAGTGTTTTAAATAGACCCAGCCACTTACACACAAAATTACACTGTCTAGGAGAAATAGATATATTGTTTCTTGACTGTTAGTAAATATTTAATGAATGGAATACTAAGCAATAGGGATACAAAGTCAAATAAAATGTGTTTGCCTTCAAGAAAATTAGTGCCTAGGAATTGATATATTTAAGTGGGTTTTATTTATGTGATTTAGATGACAGTTGAGAAAGCAATGTATTGCTCATTGAAAGTTGGAAAAAATTGATACAATCCTAGTCTTCCTCTTTTGCTTCACTGTATTCCAGTGTAGAGGTTCACAGTGATTTTGTTACTGTTTTTGAACATTTGAAGTTTATGACCTTAGAAAATGCAAGTATTGCTTAAAGAGCCTTGAATATAAAAAAACATTATTTCCATGAAATAGGGAAATGGCTTCCTTTATAATCTTATTTTAAATCTGTTGTTTTAAAATCAATTTTAATTTGATTTTAACTTCCCCCCCAGATCTCTTACATGATCTCAGCATGGGCCAGAATGTGCAAGATCCTTGGAAAAGAATTTCAACAATACCTTCCAGTGGTCATGGGGCCTTTAATGAAGACAGCTTCAATTAAGCCTGAAGTAGCCCTTTTAGATAGTAAGTGTCTTCATTAAGATAGCAATTCTAAAATTTCTCTTTGTTATTAATTTTAACGTGAATTTGGTTATTTTTCCTGTTAATAGCCCAAGACATGGAGAATATGAGTGATGATGATGGTTGGGAATTTGTAAACCTTGGAGATCAGCAAAGTTTTGGTATTAAAACTGCAGGACTGGAAGAAAAATCAACTGCTTGTCAGATGCTGGTAAGTGATAATGTTTATACATTGTTTAACAACTTCTCGTAACACATACTTTTCATCGATGCTAAAGAAATTATTTTGAGGAGTAGGGATATAGTCTTTAAAACAATGTAGAAACCTTTTGACCCAACATTCCTACTTCTGAATTTCCATCCAAAAGAAATCATATG
Source organism: Tonatia bakeri (assembly GCA_004024845.1). Classification (NCBI taxonomy): domain Eukaryota; kingdom Metazoa; phylum Chordata; class Mammalia; order Chiroptera; family Phyllostomidae; genus Tonatia; species Tonatia bakeri. The sequence continues at coordinate 9,008 of PVIA01009180.1, read as the reverse complement.
AATAAAAACTTCATTATCAGTGCTTTTTCTAATAACCAAAATAAAAAAGGACAACAAAAAAATAAATAGCCTGAATAATGCCTATTATTAGGTAGATAATCAGTAACTATAATACTTTGGAGTATTATATACCATTACAAAGTCACGGAGGGCAAGAATTTTTGTATTTTGTTCTTAGTATATAAATAGGTAGCCAAGTAATTACTTTTTGAAATGTACTCCATTAAAAATGAAAACTGGTATGATTTCAATTGTAAAAGTAAACATGGTAGGAAAATTTAAATGTTTACAATGATTGTCTTCTATGGTATTATGGAGGATGTGTGTTTAATCTTTGAGTATTTTATTCTATTTTTTTCCTTTATGAACATGATAATAAGGGTTAATATATTTCACCACTGTTTTTTTTTTTTTTTTTTTAAGTACAAAATAGGGTAAGCCTGTTGGCTACAAATTTACAAAGTAATTGATGTGCTATAATTGAGTTTTAGAGTTTTTATATCTTTTTAAATTATTTTTTCTTAAGTGATATATTTTGTTTGAAGTATTTTAAGAGTGCTGAAACTTTCGCTAAACTCACAAATAAAAATATGGAGTATTTCAGACTTTAAATGACTGTATACTATAATTAATTCATGGCCCTTTCCATTTTATTGTATGTTATTTTATTTAATGTTAGAAAACTAATTTGACAGCTCTGTATGCATTAAATGTAAATGCATTTAGTCAGGATACAACATTGTGTGGTCCTTAAGATTTTACAGTTTGTTAATAAAAATACCTATAAACTAATGTGGACTTGATTTCTTTTCCAATACTTTGGTTTCAGGTTTGCTATGCTAAGGAGTTAAAGGAAGGCTTTGTGGAATACACTGAACAGGTTGTCAAACTGATGGTCCCTTTACTGAAATTTTATTTCCACGATGATATCCTACAATTTTTAAATGCAAAATATGTCTAGATTTAGTTCAATTGTAGTTTGTTCAAATATTATTAGACTTTGTGTTAACTGAAGGGTATGTCACCATTATTGTTTGTATTTACACTAACTATACTTTCAGGTTATAAACTTGGTCCGTTGTTTCACTTGAGCCAAAAACGTGAAAAAGAAATGTTACCTATCCTCTAGTTCAGCAGTACTCAACCTTTTTGGCATCAGGGATCAGTTTTGAGTCGGGTGTGGGGCTCAGGCTCACCTGCTATGAGTGGGGGAAAAGACAGGAGGCGGAGCTCAGGTTGGTACCCCTGCTCTAGTTGGTAGTTTTCTATGACCCACTGAAGGATTTTAAGGGTTAATGTTTTACTAGCAAATGTTTACATTGTATATAATTGCTACTTTTCCAAAATATCTTTTGGTAGTCTTTAAAAAGTAAGGCCTTTCTTAATAGGTTAGACACCCACTGATACTTAACTTCTGTAGCACAGAATCCTACATTGCAAATATGGGTAGAACTTTTGGAGATAATACTATCTCTTAGTAAATCTGCATGTTAAATGTTTTACTCTTTGACCTCATGATAGTAAATACTATGTATATGTGCATTCTTATGCCTTTACACACGTAAAATTTCATAGATGGTCTATAAACAAACAGAGTGGTAGAGCCCAGACCCAAACCGAGATCTGTCTGCCTCTGGAGTCCCTTTGTTGTTGTTCCTCTTGGAGTATTCTGGGTGGCATCCTTTGCAGAAGATGGCTTTTGCCCAGCAGACACTTCTGTTACAAGAGGATAAAACAGAATTATCGTTAAGAGGAAGTCTCAAGACCTTACTTTATAAGGTATTAGATAGGGAGAGGCAACTTAATCTTTACTGAGTACTGAAAAGGCTAGTAGAGGAAGTGACCCAACAGCTCCAGGTCTTTTCAGTCATTTTTATGTTTTTTATTTACATTTGAGATTCATTCTTGCTGTTTTGCAGGTGACAGAACAGACAGGAGTTGTCTTATGAGCAGGGAGACTTCTGTTTTTATACACATATATTTAACACAAGCTCTTGGATGGTGGTCTTAGATAAACAGAGGTTACCTAGAGCAGATTTTAACTCAGTGATCGCTTTAACATTTAAGTGAGCAAAATGAAAGAGCAGTCTTTTGAGGATAATGATTACTGTTTCCTTAACAATAAAACGTGTTCGAGTGGCGGCGGCAGAATCCATGCCTCTTCTGTTAGAATGTGCAAGAGTTCGAGGTCCTGAGTATCTCACACAGATGTGGCATTTTATGTGTGATGCTCTAATCAAGGCCATTGGCACAGAACCAGATTCAGATGTCCTCTCAGAAATAATGCATTCTTTTGCAAAGGTAAATATCTTTCTCTTAAAAGTATATATAAGGTTGTATGTTCATTTATTAGTCTTGCTAATACATGGGCAGAATTTTTGTATGTGTTCTCTAACAATTTTTTTAAACCAGATATGTTCGGTTCTTTTTTAAATATTTTGGTGTTGTCATTTTGTTTTTTAAGAGTAATGTAGTCCAGTCTTGATTGGTTTCCACCAGTCATTTACCTATAATCCAGTTACAGAAGCCTGGGTATCATCTCCAGCTAACATCTGGATTCTATCCTTGTTTCTCTAAATTCCTTTTTTTCCCACTGCCTTATCTCTCCTTTGTGCTTTTGAAGTAGTCTCAGTTAGTCTGTTCCATAAGTCGCTTTTTTTCCCTCCCAGTTTATTCTCCTTTTCTCAAGTATTAATTTGGTTTTTGTTTGAGTCACTCACCTTCCCATATTCTTGGTCAACCTGTTACACACCACTCCATAGCTTGTTCCACAGTTTGTTTTAAAAGATCTTCAGCATCTTTATTTTCCCCATTTACATTCCACATTTCAAAATTTCCTCTATTTTCCCAAAGAATGCATGCTTCCATGCTTCCATGTCTGCCCATATCATTCCTTCTACTTGTAATGCTCTTTCATGGCAGACTTAACCTTCTCTCCAGTGCTGTCTTTTATAGAGTATATTGTGTCATTGAGCTCCTAGGTGCTAGTTGATCAGTTCTGTCTTTGAAGCCTCAGCACCTACCATAATGCCTAACATTTAAGATATGCCAAGGACAAGTTTTAAAGGAAAGTTTTTAAAATTCTTTAAATATTGGCATTTTGGGAAGAACAAAAACCAAGGGTATCTACTCACTTAATCATTGGTTTCCAAGGTAGTGAGTTATGTTAATTTATCTCATGTTTCCATGTGATTCTTAATGAAGTTTAACTCTTACTCTTAAAACATATAAATCTCATTAGTTGCTTTCTTCCTCAACTACATTTTAGTGCATTGAAGTAATGGGAGATGGATGCCTTAATAATGAACACTTCGAAGAATTGGGAGGTATACTGAAAGCTAAACTGGAAGAACATTTTAAAAATCAAGAATTGCGGCAAGGTACCTTTTTTATACTTTTATTTCTGAAAGTAACCCTTGATCATTTTGGCAACCACTTAAAAAAGACATTTACTTGGATGTGTTTTAGTGAAAAGACAAGATGAAGACTATGATGAACAGGTGGAAGAGTCACTACAAGATGAGGTAAATTACTCCCTTCAGAACTTAATTTACATCACCATTTACACTGACAAGATTTTTAAATGCTTAAGTTTCTAATACATTGACTTGTCATTCTGATGTAGTTACCAGTAATCTTTAGCAGAAGAATCTGACTTGTATCTTATTCATTAATTTAGGAAATAAATAATTTGAAATTAGCTGATTTGTGTTTTGGATGCTGTGTGTGCATTTTGTTGCAATACTTCACATATAAAAGTGCTTTGGAGTTTGCCTAGTATTTCCTTTTACATACTCCTTGTAACTACTAGTGTTTTCGCTATCTTAAGATACCTGAACTCAGACTCAGATGTTAAATGATTGCCTAAAGCCACACTTAATGACGTAGGGCATGAGGCCAGATCTTTCTGTAATATGGGCTGTCTTTCTAATGGACCACAGAATAATGCCAACTTCCTTCCAGTAAATAATATATAATAGAATTCTTTGCCTTGTTACTCGGTTCTCTCCTCATCAAACCACTTAACACCATCAAACATATTTAAAATGTGTATTTAGGATCCAGAATACATGGTATTTGGCCATCCTGGTGGATCAATGCTGGTATATGCAGGTCATCCTAATTCTCTGCAGGTTGCTTACAGCATGCCGTACACAAATCATTCGCAGGGATGAGGTGTTGTAAGTAATTGACCCCACATCTCCCCACCATCCCACCCCAAAATTCAAACCTTCTTGCAAAAAATGCTAAAGTAAAAACACCTTTGTTTCAGAACTTTGAAACTTAGGATAATTATTAACCATGTTTTTTAAGTATGTACCAAGAAAAGTCTTTGCAGTAAGTGCAATACTAGGGAGACACATTTATCTTTCCATAGGCACTAAGAGACATGACACCCAATTGGTGAGGTAACTTGTCTCTAGATTCTCGCTTTGTGCTTAAGAAAGTGATGAAAGTGTGCTGATTGCAAGGCCGGTGTGTGGAGGTGGAAGAGAGAGTATGAGGGGGATAAATGGTAATGAAAAAAATACACTATAAAATAATTGTTAATTTTCTAAACTTCTTAGACTTTTAAAAATGAATGTTACTGGTAATAGTGGGGATACTTTCTAATACACATGGATGTGCTTTGTTTTATTTTGTTTTAGGACGATAATGATGTTTATATTCTGACCAAAGTGTCAGACATTTTACACTCAATATTCAGTAGCTACAAGGAAAAGGTGTTACCATGGTTTGAACAGCTGCTTCCATTAATTGTCAACCTAATTGTAAGTGTTGCCTTTCTTTAACAGTTACTTTAGATAATTGATCTGGAGTTCTTTCATTACACCATTTGAAAACTTACACTTTCAAGTTAAAATGGATCTTAGAAATCAACAGTTTTCCTCTGTGCATCTTTAATTTTGTCAAATTTATTGCATTGCTCTGGATATCTTCTCACTCAGTATATACTTGAAGTTTGCTAATTAAGTTTTCCATAATTCAGTTAAATCATAATACATTCTATAGACATGCAAGTGATTTTTTTTTAAATTTCAGACTATCTATGTCCTGCTAAGTTAGTAAATGAAAACAGAATGATTACATTTTTTGCAGTGGACCTTCAAGAATTCATTTAGGACATTTGTTGAATACAACCAGCAGTCAGATTCTGTTCTTTTGTTTTGTTTTGTTGTATAGGAAGACACTTAATTACGTAGTTCAGTCAAACCAGGTGGGAAAGGGGCACTTAGAAAAGAGGCCAGTTTCAGCGAGAGAGCTGGCTGTCCAGGCAGTGGAGGAGCTATTGCTGCCAGATTCTGGATGATGGCCTCGTATTTCAGTTTTTTTTTTTAATGTAAAGTAAATACCTTGTTGCCACTGTCAGTTCTTTCTGGTATATGACAATGTCAGGTTGTGGGATTCTGTAACAAATTACACAAGTCTTTTTTAAACCTGTACTTATTTAAAGCTGTGATTGTTGCTAAATTGTTTTTTGTTGCTTATATCAGGAACATTTGTGTAAGCCAATAGTTTGTAGTGACTCTTTATTTCTTTACATTTTTATGTACTTCAGTGTTCAGATTTTAAAACAGTATCTCTTTTGTAGTGTCCACATAGACCATGGCCAGACAGACAATGGGGATTGTGCATCTTCGATGATGTTATAGAACACTGTAGTCCAGCCTCATTTAAATACGCAGAATATTTCTTAAGACCAATGCTCCAGTATGTATGTGACAGCAGCCCAGAAGTAAGGCAAGCAGCTGCGTATGGCCTAGGAGTCATGGCACAGTATGGTGGAGATAGCTATCGTCCTTTTTGTACAGGTACTGATGTTTATTTGGCTACCTGCCTGTCCTTCCAGGCATCCCTTTTGTTTTTACCTCATTCTCCCTTCTCTACACCCAAACATTACCTACCTACTTCTGCTTTATTGCCTTTCTCCTTTTCAAAAACTCCATCTGTAGCACTTGAGAATTTACAGTTTTTATTCTCATAGAAATGGAAATGAAATCTGAATGGAATCAGAGCCTCCCCATCTTGATTTCATTTGAGTTTAATAGGTATACTACAGCCCCAACACAGGATGTTTAAAACATACTGGAGGTCCCTGTATGTTTAGCATAAGAATATAGGTAGGCAGCTTTAAAAAAACTTTAGTATCCTGAGGTCACCAGGAGTTTAAATCTGGAGGCTACTAACTTCTTGGGGTCTGTAAGTTAGCAAAGTGCTAGTGTCTCTGACTATTGGGACAGTCTCACTTCTACTGTCTTCCATTATATGTTAGTCATTCTGTGGACAAGATAAAACATTCCTTATACTCCAGCATTTCCTTACTATAATGAATAACTGGACAAAACATAAAAGAAATAATTATTTTCATTTGCATAAAAATGTGAGCTTTTAACTGGCCTTTTTTAAATGCTTTTAGAAGCACTCCCACTGTTGGTAAGAGTTATACAGTCTGTCGGTTCTAAGACCAAAGAAAATGTTAATGCTACAGAGAACTGCATCTCAGCAGTAGGGAAAATTATGAAGTACAAACCTGACTGTGTGAACATTGAAGAAGTCCTACCGCACTGGTTGTCATGGCTTCCACTACATGAAGATAAAGAAGAAGCTGTTCAGACTTTCAGTTACCTGTGTGATCTGATTGAAAGGTAAGAAAGAGAACAGCCCTGACTGGTGTAGTTTAGTTGAATGGGCATTGTCCCACAGAGTGAGGGGTCAGCAATTCAATTCCCAGTCGGGGCACGTCGGCCCGCAGTACAGGCACATACAGGAGGCACCCTATCAATGTCTCTCGCATCGATGTTTCTCTTCTTCTCTTTCTCCCTCCGCTTAGCTCTGTAAACGAGTAAGTAAATACATAAACAATTTTTTTTAAAGAAAGAGAACAGATAGACCTTATTTCTTTCCCCTTCACATAAAACAGTGCTTCCAGTGCACAGCCCTCAGGTTTGTAGGTTTGTAATAAAACCTTATTCCTTTCCTTTTCACATAAAACAGTGCTTTCAGTGCACAGCCCTCAGGTCTGTAGGTGTGTAATAATGCTGTCTTTATAAGTCATGTTAAGAAACCATATTATAGTTAAGATTGCCTCATAATCTAATTTGGGTTATTTATGGAATTAAATTGAGCAGATGAGGCATTACAGAATATGTTTTAAGGCTTCCTTTTATTGTTCTGTCTCCTACCTCATCCATCCAATTCATTCATTCATTTGGCTTTACATTTTTTTTTTTTTACTTTCCATTTTACTGAGGTATAAATGACTGTTAGTAGATGAGATTGAAATATTGGGTTGGCCAAAAAGTCCTTTTTTTTTTTTGTAAAATGGGAGGCAAATTTTTTTCATTTTCACCAGTAACTTTATTGATTTGTATATTTTGAGTGTGTCGGCTGTCTCCTGTGTGGTATAAAATTAATTGTTCCCAGTTAATGTCTCGATTTGATCGTTGTCAACTTCAACTGGTCTACCCAACTTTGGAGCTTCATTCAGGGAGAAATCTTCAGCACAAAACTTTGCAAACCACTTTTGACACGTTCGTTCAGTCACAACACCTTCTCCATACACTGCACAAATCTTTTCTTCACGTTTCAGTTGCATTTTTACCTTAATTGAAATCATAGAACATAATATGTTGAAAACGTTGCGTATTTTCTTTCATCTTCAATATTAAAATGGCTACACAAAAATTCACTGATTTTGGTAAGTTTTTTTAATGCACGCTGATATAACAGCTGCCACAATGACAAAATTGTTCCTAATGAAGTTAAAGACAACTAAGCACTACTAGAGCCATCTTACAGAAAAAAAACAGACTTTTTGTCCAGTCCAGTACATTGTTAGTACCATTATTTTTTTCCTCTGAAATTCTGTTGTTTTTCTCAAGAATCAGTGATATAGGGAGGTATACCAGACCGACAATCAAGATCTGGCCCCTGGGTCTTGGCATTATTAATACTATTTTGTGTCCATGAGTAAATCTAAGAATTGCAACAACGTGGAGGTTATAGAAGCCATTAAAGGCATGTTCTCTGGTGGTCTGTTTTTCTAAGTCCAAGTTCCCCTAAATATTAGATCTAGGCTCTGTCGCTATTAATTACTTCTTTTAGTTTGTGAATAAATCCAAGGGCTACAACCACTCATTTCAGAGTTTTTAGAAATGGACCAATGGTCATATTTCTTCGTGCTTGTAAGTTCACATTCGCACAAATAATTATGTTTGAGCCTTCCTGCTGAGAACAGCCATCCTTGGAGACCATGCATTCCTTACTTGCTTCTGCCTCTGAAGTGACCATTTTCCACCATGCTGTTTGACCATCATCTCCTTTGGAAATGACTGCTCTGGAAATCTAATTAAATTCACTGTTACATTTCTTTGCATTAAAACCTACCTGGAGTTTATTTCCTGGCTTATTCTCAAAATGCCCATCTGTCAGTGTGATCTATTTTAGAAACCTTTTGCAGTATGTGAATGAAATTTATATGAAGAAGGTATTATTCTTATTAATATCTTTTTGTTTTAATATGTCACATTATTTTTAAAGCAGTTAGAGTACAGCATTCTATTTTTTGGCCCTTAAGCAGCCCTGAGAGATGAGCCAAGTATTTTTTCTAATTTATATGGGGAAAAAACTGAAGAGCTAATAACTAAAATCGGCTGGGTTTCCACCTACTGAATTTAAAAAGGCAGTTGATTTTAGTAAGTGCATAATCACTCTGTTAAAACCTTATAACAAAATGCAGTGTTAGAGGAAGGGTGTAGGAAAGTATAAGTGCTTGAGTGATTTTTTTTTTAATTCTTTATTTTATTGATTATGCTATTACAGTTGGCCCATTTTCCCCCTTCACTCCCCACCACCCTGCCCATCCCCTCCCACCCTCATTCCCCCCTTTAGTTCATGTCCATGTGTCATAAGTTCTCTAGTGTCTACATGTCCCATACTATTCCTACTCTCCCCCTATTTTCTCCCTACTGTCTATGCTACTTATTCTCTATATCTTTTCCCCCTTC
>PVIA01009179.1:0-63618 GCA_004024845.1 Tonatia bakeri | reverse complement strand
CTTTCATGACTTGGAATACTTCTTGCCAGCCCCTTCTAGCCTGTAAGGTCTCTTTTGAGAAATCAGCTGACAGTCTGATGGGAATTCCTTTGTAGGTTACTGTCTCCTTGTCTCTTGCTGCTTCTAGGATTCTCTCCTTCATTTTTACCTTGGCTAATGTAATTATGATGTGCCTTGGCATGTTCCTCCTTGGGTCCAACCTCTTTGGGACTCTTTGAGCTTCCTGGACTTCCTGGAAGTCTATTTCCCTTGCCAGATTGGGGAAGTTTTCCTTTAATAGCTGTTTAAATAAGTTCTCAATTTGTTGCTCTTCCTCTTCCCCTTCTGGTACCCCTATAATTCGGATGTTGGAACGTTTAAAGGTGTCCTGGAGGTCCCTAAGCCTCTCCTCATTTTTTTGAATTCTTGTTTCTTCATTCTCTTCTGTTTGGTTGTTCCTTTCTTCCTTCTGGTCCACTCCATTGATTTGAGTCCCAGTTTTCTTCCCCTCACTATTGTTTCCCTGTGCATTTTCCTTCATTTCTCTTATCGTAGCCTGCATTTGTTCATCTAATTTATGTCCAAAGTCAACCAGTTCTGTGAGCTTCCTGATCACCAGTGCTTTGAACTGTGCATCTGATAGTTCGGCTATCTCTTGGTCACTTAAAAAAATTGGTTCTGGGGCTTTCAAATATGTTTGAGCCATCTTTTTTATTTTCCTTTGATTTGGTTGCGGCTGTTTCCTAAGGGCAGCAGAGCCTTAGGTGTTCACCAGGGCGGGGCACCCCAGTCACTGGGTTGTGACTTGTATGTGGGGGCGGGGTCTGAGAGGGAACAATGGCACCTGCTCCGCTCTCTCTAGGACTGCCGTCCCCTCCATGGCCTCCCACAAGCAAATTGGGCCCTTCCGGTGCTGGCTCCCGGGTGGGTGGGCTTGTGCACTTTCTCAGACTCTGTGGGCTTCCCCGAGAAGTCTCCTGAGAGGCTGAGAGAATCTCCCGGGTCAGCTCCCAGACGGGGCTCTTAAGCTTTGAAACCCAGTGGCGCTGCCCTTTTTCGCTGCCCATTTTTGCTTAGTTTGCGCATGAATGTGTGGCTGTGGACAGCTAGCTGCCTTGCGCCCCTCACTGGGTCTGCTAGTCACCCCCCGAGTCCAGGGTCTGCCACTGGTCCGTCAGCCGCCTTCTGCACCCTGCACACCCGTGTCTGCCAGCCAGTGTTTCTTCCCACCAGGACCCCTCGACCCCTCTCCGCAGGCCTCCAACTCCGCTGCTCCTTACCAGTCTGGATGTACTGGAGTCCAACTTCTGTTCAGTTAATTTCTCTCTGTTCTGGTTGTATTTTTGTTTCTCAACTTTTGTTGTCCTTAATTTTGGTTGCTCGAGGAGGCACAATGCGACTGCATATGCCCCCATCTCGGCCGGAACTACATAAAGGATGTTTTTAATACTCTTTTTGGTACTATAAAATCCAATAAACTAATCTGTGTTTCAGGTCTATAAGAACATTATCAAAAACTGATAATAGATATACTGTGCCTTTAATTTAATTCTCAGTACAGTCATCTATTATAGTTATAAGAAGTACCATTAATTTTGTATAGGGTAACACCAGAACACAATGCTATCATAATACACATTAGAGATGTCATAGTTCTATACAACTCTACATATATTCTTTTAAGGGCTAATTATTAAGGACTAATAATTATTAAAATTATTCATTTTAAGCTTAAATGTTATTTAACTTATTTTATTTTATAGTTATTCTTAGAATAATTTTGTAATTAAATTTTATTTTAATATTTTAAAGTTTTTTCATAGTTTCTTAAAATTCTAAAAGAATCTCAAGCATGTATTCTACTTATGTTTAATAAATAAATACATAAATGTAATGTAATACACTCAGAATCAATTTTTAAGAAATATAATGAATACTATGTTTGACTAATCACCATCCCCAGAAACAAGCAAAAAAGTAATTTTGCCTTTATATTGGTAGTATAACTGTTACAACTTTCTTATGATTTAATCAGCTTTGATAATCCTATATAAGATTACAGTAAGAGACTGATGACTCTAGGTCTCTGGGAATTGATTATATTACTTTGTAAACAGATGATAACATCAATGTGACAGAAATTATAGTCACAATCTTTTTTTTTTTTTTTAGCATTTTGGAAACTCTGTTCCTAATCCAGTTTAGGTAGATCAAATTTAATGTGGGAGAGGACCATTCAATCTTACAAAAGGACATAGTCAAGAGGAAAGAGCTACATCCAAAACATATTTGCATGTGACCTATTATGGATAGTGCCTTGCGTGTTTTTCTTTTATGCCATGAAGTCCCTGTAAAATAAGGATGTTAATAGCATGTGCCTCATAGGTTGCTAAGAACAAGGCCTGTTTCATAGGTAAGTGCTATGTAAATAATATTTCTTATAATTATTGCTCCGGTTCTCCCTTCTTTCCCTCTGATAGTTCCTAGGAACTCCACATCCTTCTCATTCTATTATGCAAAACAGTTAAACTCCCCAGACTCTTACATCCAGGTTGTTTATCTCTTTTATATGTTCCTACAATGTTCTGAATATATTTTGATATAATACTCACACTCTGCTGAAATTACCTAGTTCATTACTAGGCCCACAAAAACATAAAATACGACCATTAGTTTATAGTGCTGTGTCAAGTAAATACACTGGTCTACTACTCAGTAAATAATTAGGTAGAGGAGAGAGAGGAAGGTAGGCAGACAGACTACTCCAACTATTAATTCATCTGTTAACTAATACTACCCATTCCCCATTCACTAAATTTGAATTTTCCATAATCCACTTCTGGTACTGGTCCAAAGACCACATATGTTCTCCACCCCTGATAAGGCCAGATACATTTCAAAATTCATTCATTCCTATTCTCTCTCTCATCTCTCTAACAAGTGGGTAATTATCTCAGTTTTTGCTATCAATAGAGTATATGAAAAAATAAGGTTTTCAGAACCTTTCAGAGTTGGGAACTGCAAGAAAGGGATTGTAAACTTCTCATGTTAGGGTAACTAAATCATGTTAGAATAGTTAAGAAATCATTGTCCTCCAATCTAAGTGAATTTTTCAGTTGGATTGGAGGAAAAATATCAAAACAAGAATTTTACAAACTAAAAAAAAACATGATCAGAGATGAGTTTTTTAAAAGTTCTTTTTGAGTTAAAAAAAGAAAAACTATGCTCTGTTTGACAAAGATAGCTATTCAAGCATGTACACTGATGTATTCCTTACATGGAATGAACCACAGGCCCAACACTTTATTTAGTATAATTTAAAAAGTCAAGTGTTAACTGAATATTCTTCATGCCTCCTCTACTTGGGAATAAAAATTATGTTACCTTAACAGTTGGATCCAAAGGCCTCTGATTAATAGTATATGCCAGCTCTTAGCTTCCCTCAGGGAGTACCTTAGCATTATTTCATGTCTTCTCTGAGTCTGAATCACTACTAGAATTCCCCTCATTTTGCTTCACGTTTTCATTCTCTTTTTCCTAAACAGTCCCATACAACAAGCCACCCCTTCAGGGCTGCACATGAATCAAGAGTTACTTCATCTCTGTTGACACTTATAAGACCACAGAGCTTCCCTGGGATCACCATCCATATACTTCTGTGATTTGCTCCATTGTTCGTGGTTACCAGCATTGCCTCACACTGCTAGGATGCTACCCTCTCTTTTCATTTCTTTGTGGATATTCCACAGAAGAGTTGTGTGGGCCTGTTATTCTTTCAAAAATATATCATTTATATCATTATTTTATTTTTTTTTATTTTTCACATAATTTCCTTTCAAAGAGTGATAAGAAGTTTATTCACATTAAACCTGAAAATAATTTCTTCCCTAGAACTTGTCATGGATAGTCCAGCAGACAGGATTTCTTTACTACAAGAATTTTCCAAAGGGACTTCAGTGTTAATCTGTATTCCTCATCCCACCACAGCCCCATCTTAAATTTTGCTTCTTAGTGCCTCCTACTTGTAGGTAGAGTAGGCACATATGTACCTGCCTGAAATCTCAATTTACTTCCAGAAGGACCCACCGTGTATATAAATTATTGCATTAGACTCTTCTGAAACATATCAGAGCTGCAATTTTGACATGATAGACTCACTATTAACACAGTCTTATTCAATAGAAGAAGAAAGGAAAGAGTGTATGGGTGGGGGGTTTAGAATCACTTGAATAGTTTTTTATTTTATGCTTTACCCAGAAAAACTGGCTATAATTTCATGCAATGTACCTCCTCTCTCTTCCATCCCATGAAGAATCATCATTTTGATGAGTAACTGCTGTTGATAGAGGTGTGTTCCACTGGTGCTTTAAAAACACTGAAAATCACTTAATCAATTGCTAAGTGATACCTAAAACTCTTGTACTTTGTCTAAAATTATGAACTTTTAGGTGGTAACTTAAATAATCCAGTTTTTCAACCAATAATAGTATGTGTTTTGCTACCAAAACAAATTGTGTTGTACATTTGTAACTTTCATGTTGACACCGAGAGTCAATATTGAAAACTACAAAAAATATTTTGAGGGTCCAGCTCTAGTCAAATTCTAAACACAAGTGATCTATTTTTCCTTGTGTTATTATAAAAATATTTGTAATTTGTCTATTATTAAAAGGAAGCTGAAGTCAGAATCATTATTTGCCTTTTATGCAAATATATGATGTATGATAAGATTATTTGTTTATGTTGTTATTTACCCTACACTCATCTATTCTGCTTAAACTTTAATTTAGAATTATTTTAAAATTATGTTATTGGCATAATTATTTACATAAAAGTATATGTTAGGCATAAAGCAGATATAGATAATTTATATTGTATTTCAGAGATTGATAGGTTTATGGCTCTTTGGCAGCACTTGACCTTGTTTACATGTAATTATTATATGAGTTTAGGATACTAAAACACTCATATTTATTAAAAATATTTTTTAGAGCTAATAAAAAATGTCCTTAAAAAAAGCATCTGTGCATGATGCTTTAGCCTCAACAAGATGACACTTGACATGTAAACCAGACTCAGGTGTTTACAAAATCTTAGGCAATACCTAAGTAAATCACACAAAATTTCAATTGAGCTTTTCTAATACCCATTAAGTTATTTAAAATGCCAGGTTAAATGTAAATTTCCCCATTTCAAGAAATCTCAGGTAATAGATGGATCATTTGGTGCTACAATTTTGGAAAAGTAAAACATACTTTCTAAGACATGCTACCATCTTTGTTTTAAAAATCAAAGTGAATTTATTTGAAATTATTTTTATTTTCTCTTATTTTTAAGAGTGTTTATTTTTGTATAATAGTCAATAAAAACAGAGCATATTTTAAATTAAATGGTTGGTAACGTGTTGATTGTGAATCCATTACTGTTTTAATATTTTGACAATATTTTCAAGAAAGTATACACACTAAATATTCAGCACTGTACTTTATGTTTTAGAATTTATTCACTCCTGTTCTGAATAAATCTTCATTGATTCTGAATTATATTCTAAGCAGGATTCTAAAGGATAAGCATACTGTAGTAAATGAGACAGAACTTTCTGTCCACACAGAATAGAGATAATAAAAGATCAAATAGAAATCAAACAAGATTTAGGTCACAGTATGGACAATAAATGAAATAAACAAGATGATAAGATAGAATGTAACCAGAGACTCTTAAGGAGGTGATATTTGAGAGCAGGTTATTGAGACCTGAAAGATAAGGAATCAAGTTATACAAAGCTCTGGGAGAACAGCATCCCATGCTTAAGGACAATAAGTTTCAAGGCTGAAAGTTTAAAAAAATCTACATCTTTAATAACTACAAAAAGCCAGTGTGGCTAAAACAGTGTGACAAAAAGAGAGGTGACATGGTATTTGCTGACAATGGAAAGGTGGACTAGAGTTCATGCCCAGTTTTTGTAAGGAGTTTAAGTAGAATAAAAAATCACAGAAGTCTTTGTAGGTGGTGGAGGTGAATTGTTGTGAACTTAATGCATTTTAAAATCTTCCTGTGGGTGAGAACACAAATGAATTCATGGAGTATGACCCTAATTGAAGTGTTGCATGGGTCCCAAATGACAATAGTGATGTTGTCAGCTAGGACTTCCTACAACACTCGCCTGGACCCATAGTACTCCTAGCAAGCCCCCACAGACATTTTCCATGGGGCCAATGTTGTGGCTGGACCATCCCTCATGGTTCTTATTATGATAGTATGATGCACTTCAGCAAAATCATCAGGGAAATTTTAGAAACAAGATTCTTACAGGTTCTGGAGGGTACAAGCCATGCCTGAGGGCTGGCCACACAATGAGGTCAAGAGTAGAGAGAGAAAGAGAGAAAGGGTGGACCTGGGACCCTGCTTTTGTTAAGGTTCAAAGGTGGGGTGACCAGGGTTTCATGGTTTCACTTTTTACTGGCTATTAAGGCATAATTAGGACATGTGAAGGAAAAAGGGGTCCCTCAAGCAGTTATTTAGGTTGCCAAAGGCTTTCTGAAAGAGGGACCTTACTGGGTGGAGGTGGATTATTTCCTTATCTGGTTGTTTTGCTAGTAGCTCTATTATACATATATTGAATATGCTTATTCAAGATCTCTATCTTTTTAAAAATTTATTGAAGTAAAATTGACAAATAGAATTATATAAATTTTAGGGGTACAACTTTATAATATGGCATCTGTATACTGTATTGCATGCTTACAACCCAAAGTCTGGTCTCCTTCTCCTACCTTGTATGGGACCCCCTGTCCCCTTGCTGTCCTCCCTTACTCCTCTTCCCCTCTGGTAACCACCATTCTCTTGTCTGTATCTATGAGTCTGGTTTTTGTTCGTTTGTATGTTTGTTTTGTTTGTTCATTCATTGCTTTTTGTTTTTTTCTGTTTTATCAAATTTATTGGTTAATAAAAGTATATAGGTTTCAATTGTACATTTATGTAATAAATCATCTGTACACTGTATTGTGTATTTGCCACCCCAAGTCAAGTCTCCTTCCATCACCACTTATTCCCCTTTACCCTCTTCTACCTCCCCCACCCCCTTTCCTTCTGGTAATCACCACCTATTATCATCACCTGTGTCTGTGAGGGGTTTGTGGGTTGTTTTTTTTTTTTGCTTAATTCTTCTGCTTATATCCAACATATGAGTGAAATCATATCATTCTTATATTTTTTATCTGACATTTCATTTAACATAATGCTTTCATGATTCATCTATGTTGTTGCAAATGGCAATATTTCTTTTTGTGGCTGAATAGTATTCCATTGTCTATATGTACCACATCTTATTTATCCAATTATCTGTAGAATGAACATAGGGGTGAATATATCTTTATGTATACATTTTTAAATTTTTTTCAGGTAGATACCCAGAAGAGGGATTGCTGGGCCATATGATAGCTCTATTCTTAATTTTCTGAGGAGCCTCCAAACTGTTTTCCATAGCAGCTGCACCAATTTATATTCCTACCAGCAATGCATGAGGGGAGTGTTCCCTTTTCTTGATGGATATATTTTTTAAATGAATGTCTCTCAAAATGGATACCTTGGAAATCAAAAGTTTAATGCCAAGCCCTTAGAATACATGAGATCATAGTAGTAGAGACAGAAAGATATGGTAAGATATGATACTTTTTTTGGAAAAGGATCAGTAAAAGGACTGGGTTATAAATGGATTCAAAAGGAGGGAAAAAGCATTTCCTATCTTTTGACCTTGGACAACTCATAAAAGATGAGCTGTGAAGGAAATATCGAGAACTGAATTTTGACATTAAGTATGATATTTCTACAAAAGGAGATGCCTTATAGTTTATTTATTAATCTATAATTCAGGGGAGAGATGAACATATATAATTGGAAGTACTTGAGAGATTAATTTAAGACCTAAAAACAGCTTATACATTTTAATGTCACATCCATTGGCCATTAGATCCATTCATTCAGTTTACCCTGAGAAAGGCAAAAATGGAAATAGAACTTTTAAAAAATCAATCCTAATTTGAATAGTAGAATTTCCTTTTATTGAAAAAGAAGATAATTATATAGAAAAAGAAACTATATTTAGAATTTCAAAAAATTTTGATAAACTTTCATACCAAACTACACTTAACTTTGAATCAGAAAGAAAGGGAGAACAATGATGAAAATCAAAGCAAGGCTATGCACAGAGCAATTTTAGGGAGAGAACGCCCTATGGATTACATTTAACAATAGTCTTCTTTTTCAGAGTTTTATGTAGAAATCTTATAAATGATGCATAAGAGGAAGTGAAAGTGAAATATCAAAATTATTAAATGTTCTTAAGTGTAATCCAGAAAGCTATATTACCATAGATACTTCAAAGTTTTCTATATGAGATGAAAGGAAGATAATGATAAGGTGAATGAGCTTTAGGGTGGAAAATGGCAGAAATGGTGCCATTAATGGGAAAATATCCACTCCACACTTACAAAATAATGGGCTTTGATTTCTTAAAAATATTCTAAATGTGACACCAGTCTGTTAGTAATGGTAACTGAGAAAGGCTAAAATTGAAAAGGAGATTCATTAAGGCAATGAGTAAAAATAAATGTAAAAGAGTCAAGGGCAAATTTGATACCCAATGTATATGGAGAAACCAGATCTCAAAAACGGCAACAGATAAAATCCAGGTAAATTGTTAAGAATCAGCAATTTTTAAATGTAATAACCAGTCTAGTTCCCCGCTTTCATTATTGTCCAACTTTTGCCAGTTAGTACACTTTGATTTCTCTTTGTTTTCTTTCAGTCCTAGGCTTTACATTCACATTCCAGCCGAGAGTGTTTAAGGAGTCAGAAGCCCAGTGGTACAATACACCAGGCTCCTCTGTTCCTCTGATAACTCAAAGCCAAGTGTGAGTTCATATGTTTTCAACTGTCTTGCTTGACAACACAAGACTATTTTGAGACTTGCTTTGAGACTTAATTTTAGTTTTGAAATTCTGATGAGTACTTCATTTTAGATAAAACTGGAGCCCTGCTTTTGTTTTCTTTAGAGGTGGTAACACTGCAGCTGAACCTGGTCGTATGACTAAGTTATTATCAGCTGCAAGGCAAGGTTGCCCGACAACGCAGTATACACAGTTCAATTTTGGTGGAGATTAACAATGGAATTTTTAAGTATAACTACATACCAAATGTTGCTTGTAATCGGAATTGTTGTTTATATAAAAGCTGAATTTAACTGAATATTACTGCTGTTTGCCAGTTCTGGCACCCCAATCACCAGACCGTACTGACACTGACAGCCAGCTTGGTTCTCAGTGTCTTTCTTACCTGCCACTCACTCACTGGGCCAGTTGATAGAGCCAGCCTGCATTCCCTGAATGTTGCCATCAGTTTCATACCCTGTTTCCAACAGCCTCTCCTGTGACTTTTTCTAGTTACCTGTCCTACCAGATCCAGGCCTGACTTGTAGAATCTGGAGTTAAAACCAGAACTTTATGTCAAAAGTGCTTTAGATTGTTATGCGGTGGTCTTTCTGATATGGACATTTGATGAACCTCTCAAATGAATAACAATGTTGTTTGATTAATTTATCTTAAAGATCAATTATGATCTAGGTAGGGTTATATGAACCACCACAAGCTATTATCTAGATATATGACTATAGTCTAATTTTGCCTATGTGTCTTATCTCTTCCAAGTTAAAACTCAGGTGCAAGAGATATTATATTATAATTTAATGAAGTTGTGCGGTATAATGGAAACAGGAATACTGTATTAATTGTTGGTACCTCAGTAAAAAATATGAGAATTGAAAAAAAGTTTGAGATTAAGGAAATCAAAACATTACTTCCCGATTTAAGTATCTGAGAACATATTTAAATACATATGTATGCATACGTTTGTGAAAAATAGGTCATACATGTGTAGACAGATATGACCCAGAGTTTGATTTCAGCATACAATAGCTATGTTGTGTAGTTAAGCAGAAAGTTTATTAAAGCTAAGTAAATAATAAATTACAGAATGATTGGGAGAACTCAACAAATATACTCTGTATTTACCTTCCAGGAATGACTATCAAAGAACACTCATTTGGGCTTCCAATCTGGCGAGTGCCACTCCTATCAGGAAGCTAGCACACCCAGAATCGTGCCCTCCCTACCAGAATCAGGGACTTGACA
The DNA here is from genome assembly GCA_004024845.1 of Tonatia bakeri. NCBI lineage: Eukaryota > Metazoa > Chordata > Mammalia > Chiroptera > Phyllostomidae > Tonatia > Tonatia bakeri. The sequence goes on along the minus strand of PVIA01009179.1, from coordinate 53,452 downwards.
TAGGCAGTTTCCATACTCAAAAATTAAAGCTGCTACTGCTGCTATTTACATAATTATACCTCACTTATAAACCACATTGGTAGAAGGGATGTCCAGGTCATGCCTCTTGAAACTCCCAAAACTTAATATTGGACACTGAAACCACTATTCATTTGCTTCAGAAAACTAAATAGCTCCTCATCTATACTTGCCAGTAGAAATGGTAGCTGTACCAACAGCTTGGCTTCTGCTCAAATCCACCTTCCAAATGTGGCAGATAGACGATCTCACTGCCTGAATTTAAATCTCATTTGAACCCCAGTTCAAAGAGATCTGGGAAGTGCCATCTATGGTTTTCCAAAATCTGAATGTAAGAGATACTAGGAGAATAAAATACTTATCGAGTACCAATATACCATATCTATACAGGATGTCATAATATTTTATAAAAACCTAAAAGCATGTGTTTATATCAAATACAACAGTTACCAGAGAATGAAACAGTGACATTAAATAGAGTAATCTTAAGTAATGTAAATTGTAATATTAAATTTGTTAACAGACTGTGACCAATGATGAAAATAAATGCAGATAAGAAATCTAAAGCTCAGGAACTACTTAGGTTTATTCAAAGATAAATGAAGGGTTTATAAATAGAAACAGAGGATATTTCTTTGGTTTTATGTCTGTAACCTTTTGAAAGTAATGTCCAGCACAGCATCTCTGAACTCTGGCTGCCAGTGTAATCACTTATAAAACTTAAAGGAGATACCAACGTCCAGACTACTTCCTTAACTAATTCAATAAGAGTTTCTGGGTTCCCAAAGATCCATGGGTAAATCTAATATGCATCCCATTTGAGCATCACTAATTTAGCATGAAAGATCAGTCTTTCTAAAAACCCATCTCAACTAAATAAAAACTCAAAGGTTGTTGAACCCATGGGAGTTATATAGAATATTATGTATAATGTTTATTAAAAGTAGAGTATATATAGAAACCTTATAATAGTTTTACATATTTTCAGTAGAAATATTTTACCCATGATATTGATAACACTGAAGATTTGATTTGGACAACTTTATTTATTTGGAAAAGAAAAAAGATCATCTAATTATCAATTGTAACAAATTTCTTAAGTGCAAGAAAACAACAAATTAGATAACAAATGGGAAACTATATAGTCTTTTATGGTCATAAGCTAGATTGGTTTGGAATTAAATTTAGAGATGGAAATTCTAATTTATGGACTAATGCATCAACTAATTTATGCATTTTTTTTTGGTAAAAGGCATTATATTTTGTAAAAAGCTTTCTTGAAAATAATTTCTGTGATAAAAAATTTACATTATTAATAGAATATGATCTATTAAAAGCAGGTTATATATATTTATGTAAGTTTTAAATTCTTTAGTTGTCTTTTGATTACTGAATATTAAATATATATATTAGAATTAATTATGACATAATACCTAAGAAAATTAATGTCTTGAGAAAGTTAAATATGAATTCTTCTAAAATTTACCATCTAGCTCCATGTATTGCATACTGTAAACACCTAATAGTTTTGTTAGTGAATTTATATTGGAATTATCCAGCAAGGAAAAAGATAATCACTACCAGGAGAGGAAAAACACATTACTCATCTTCATGAAATTCTTTTTACATAAACTAAAGGGCATTTCTACATAGTATTAAGTTGTTTTTCAGGGTGGCATTACATTTCTTATATTTTTCTGCATTCCTTTGTCATTTATCAAATGCCCTACTTGAATTTTGTACATAATGATCTTCTCATTATTTTATTTAATAAAGCTTACAAAGTTTATGAGTGAAAAGGTCAAAAGAGAGAAGACTAAAAACTGTAAAATTAAGAGAATGGTTCAATGCCAATAGTTGAAAGAAAGAAAAAATATTAATGTAATGGACCTAAAATTGTCTCCAGTGATTTATAATTTTAAAGAAAACAAAAGTTATTGATCCTTCTCATGTTTTTCTTTGAATTGGCCTATTCATGTTTTAAGCTGCTTTATATGGATTAGCCTGAAATTTTGAATAGCCCATTTCAAAGAATACTGATGTTTCTTCTAGCTTGATTTATTAAACAGAAATCCTCACTCTAAAAATAATTATTGTCTTAATATTCACAAATGAGTCTATTTGCACTTCAATGATTGATTTGTTTCTCTTGCTGTGTTCTTATTTCCACTGGGAAATATTTACAATATTTGGGTATTTAAGCCATTTTCATTACATTATCCCTGCTTAGCCTGCTCTCTGTAAGCAGAATAGCTGAGATGGGACTAAATTTCTACACAGGGTATTGTAGATTGAATTGCTCAGTATCCACTCAACCTCATTTCAGTGTTTCTTCTAAATGTGGGGCAGTTTAAAAGCCAAAATTTTAATTTAGTTAATTTTAAGAGACTCCTTTGCAGCCACTTTTTAAGAATCTTCCTGGCAGAAACTCTAGTAGAAAATGGGAGACAAGGAAGAACTTGAGCTACAAGGAGGAGATTGGCACTTTGTATAAATACTAAACAAAAGGCATTTTGCTCTATGGCAGCTCAAACAGAGACATTGGCATCTGGTTCTGTTGTTATAGGGTGCAAAGTGCCATAAGCCAGTGTCCATACTATTGCCATCAGAAGTCTTGCAGTTGAGTATTTCCCTCAACTGCCTTTGTTGCATGGAGCTGCCTTCCCACCTCTAATTGCCCTAAAGGTTCCATAAGCCACAAAATATCCTCATACATATCTGTTTAAAATTGTTAAACTGGGTTTTGTCCTCTTCACTTCAAAATTCTAACCAAAGGGTCTGCTAGAGATGTTTGGGTAGCAGTCCTACGTAAATACTTTAGAAAATGGGGGAGATACCAGTAGATTGCTCTGAAACATTGTCTGGAATGAGTTGTATTATCACTAGAAATGTGTCTAGCAGAATCCTCTCCCACCAACTCCAGACTCATAATAGGATTATCTGACTTTCAGTGACTTTTCCCACTAAAAAGTTCCTTTGACAATGTGGTCAGCCTTAGCTAAATATAAGCATGTAGGTTTTTTCAAGTGTTTTAACTGATACAAACAGCAGTTGAAGTAACTTGTTCTCAATTCTATTCAGTCAAAGGGTGGACTACCCACAGAGTTGTTCCCTTATTAAATGTAGTGCCAGTCACAAACCCAGCTCTGATTTGTATTTGTTTTAACTTCATCTATAAGCCTAGGTAACTAAAGAAAACTTCTTTCTTTGGGATTTACTTTCTCTAAGGAAATGCCTTCTCATAGAGATATTATTTTCTATTTGGTCACAGGCTTTTTTGTACAAAAGTTGAATCTTGCATTTCTTATGTTATAAACCACATACTATAGTAACTTTACAGAACAAAATTTTGAAAATAGAGATGAATTTTTACTTCATTTGAAACTTTATTTAGCTCTTAACCACCAATGTAATCTAACAGATTGGCAAATTATTTGCATAGAAGCATGATTTCTGTGAGTACCTGGCTACTCTTGATAAAAGGGCTGATCATACCCATTTACCCTATAAACTCACAGATGCTCTCCTCTCTCCCTTAACCAGATTTCCAAATAGCTAACAATCCTGGATTTTAGTAGACAATTCATCAAATTAACCTGATTCTACTGTAGCTAGGATGAGTTTATATTTGCTAGTAGCAGTAAATAAGAAATAAAATTGCCCTTTGACAAGACAATTCATCACTGTAAAATTAAAGAGAGGCTAAAACTATCTTAAAAATAATACAATAAACATTTACAGGGACTTTAAAGGATAATGAGACTAGCCTTGCCCCACCCACCATCCCAGTACATATTATTTCCTCTACTCTTTTAGCTAATATATATTAGTAAGGCAATTCCTCTTTACAAAGTTTTAGCTTTATTATTCTAGCTGTATTAAATAAATTTAAAGGACAGAATATTGGGATATTACATGGTGATTCTGGTAACCTATCAAAATTTACTGTCCCAAATTTGTTACCCTGTAACCCTTGAGGGATGTGTCTACTAATGGCTTTAGGGTTGGAAAATCACTCCTAGAGGAATAAGATTAAAAATAATTAATATGGTTGTGACGTTCTAGCCTAATTTCACTCAGAGTTTTGTATGACACAGACTCTATCTCAGGTAAAATTTAAAACCATGGGTTAATGAATTTGTGCCTTAATACTGAGAAAGAATAAGATCCACACAATAGTATTACCTGTACATTTACAAGGAGAGTTTTAATGTTATTTTATGTGAAATTAAGAAAAAAGTAAAAAATGTTATTATATTGGAAGAATATATTCTTAATTTAATTACAAGGCTATATTACTAATATGATGTCTGGGTACCAGGTAATTTTCTCATATCATTATCTAATCTAATAACCATTAGACAACATCTCATTGGAGTAGTCCATATCTCTAAGGTATTATGGATTCAGTCTGGTAGCATCTCTAGAACAGGCAGACAACAAAAGACAGTAATATGGAGATTGATCAAATCAAGACACAATTTTCACCAAAGAATTATGTCTTTTGGCCAGGACTAGCCCCTGAGCTACGATGTGCATTGTTAGATATAATGGTCATTGAGGTTATCAATGAGGAGTCAGAAGCTCAAAACTAAATAGCTTGCATTCTAGAAATACCCTCCTAGTGCTAAGTCACACCAAGCGACACACTTTCTCCCAAGAAATGATGATATAGTTCCAGAATCCAGTATTATTTTTATAAAAGAAAAACATGGGAGTCCTGAAATGTTGCGTTACGATTAAGTGTACTTGTGAGATCAGGTCAGCAATAATAGTATTACAGTTGATGTCTAAAATGTCATTTGTAATGTTCTAATTAAATCTCTCCCTTGTTTTCATATCAATGGGTTATTTGATGTAACATTGTAGGAAAAAACCTACGTGTTCATACTCTGTTGAGAGTATAATTAGGAGCCTATAGTTCAAGACTCTCAATTTAATTTATTTAACAACAGAACAAAAAACATTAAGCATATGAATGTTAAAATGTAATCTGACCTCAAACTCTTTGATATGTTCCCACGTATTTCTATTAACCAGAGAGCCTATTTATGTTTTAGAATAAATATCTTTCAGTAGCTCACTAGAATTTGCAGTGAGTTATACAGAATACATTTATATTATTTAATAAGAATAAATTCTTAGTACCAAAGTTATCTTTATTACTGGGAGCAACAAACCAAAAAGTCATAAGTAGTGCATCACCAAGATTGTGTTTTACTGCAGTAAATGCACTCAAGTGTGTCTCGCCATGACAGAAAAAGAAAACAGTAGAATGTGATGGCACTCCGTGAGGAATAAAATTCTTAAAAAAAAGTGCGACAAACAGAAGCACTAATACTAAACCTGGCCCCCCTTGGTGTATAGAACAGACTGTAGAGTGATTTTGAGAACAAATCTAAAATATTACTGATTTAAAGAAAAGACCTACTTCAGTGATTAAGGTGCATAATTCAAGGATGACTAAACAAAGGTACATCAATGTGTTACTAAGACATGTAATTGTTTTAAGACTATATCTATAGATTATTTTCAATGTGTATGTTTTGAATGTTTGTGTAGGAATGTAAAATAATAGGCAGTGATAATGTATAAGTGATGTGATATATACATGATAATCACTTTATATGTGATAATAAAAGGTTATCACATATAAAGTATTAAATAAAAATGGCATGCTAGTATTCTTTTATCATGCAGTAGGCCAAGTATGATCATTTTTTCTTTTACTAATATTTTATCATACATACATGTCATTTTAAGATATTAAATCAGGCATTAATCTGTCATTGATATGCTGATTTTCAATCACAAAATAGATGTTGTTCATCGCAAACTTGGGATTTCATAGTATTCAAATAGAAAAGAAGGACTTCTTTTTTTTTATTTTGAAGACACCCTTGAGGTAAAGTATAATAGGAAACACTCAAAATGAGGAAGGTTTGAGGGAACAGATATATTGATAACCCTTAGGATACAAGGACTGCTGAGAGATCAGGAAAACCCTGGCATAGAGGAAACTCAAGTGAGCAGATTCTTTTGTCAGATACTTAAAGGAGATCAAATTAGTGGTATGAAATGCCAAGATACAGTTTACCAGAAAACATGATGGAGAATATAGGACTTTTTACATTTAGGCAAGAAACTGCTTAATATATATAAAAAAAAAAAAGAGTACAGATTTGAAAGCCAGATGCCCTGGGTTTGATACTTGGCTCTGACATGTGATAGCTTTGTGACCCCAGGCAGGTTACTTCTCTGTAACTCAGTTTCCTTATCTATAAGTTGAGAATAATATTGTAAATATTAAGCAAGTTAATATTTGTAAAGAGTCTACTTGGAACAGTGTCTGGCACATAGTGAGTATGTTAAATAATAAATTGTCCCAATTCTAATGTTAAAAAAAAAAAAGAAACTGCTTAATAAACACTATGACCAACATTTATTCCATGAGTCACAAAACATCTGCTCCTGCTGAAATTTTTGGTCTCCATGGAATGAAAATAGGAGGAAAAACAACAACAAAACTCAGGAAAACTAAAAAACAACAACAACAACAACAAAACAAAAACAAATAAGCTGCAGAAATTCTAACCCTGAGTGAAGGTAAGCTCATGGGCTAAGCCACAGCATTCCCCGGGCGAGGGAAGCCAAACTGTGCAGAGTGATCTTGCTGAGCTGTGGAGACGGGGAGACAGAAATCACAGCTACTAGTCTGGCTAAAATTTGCTGGCAAGGTAACAAAGAGAAGGGAGCTCTGCATGGATGGAGGTCCAAAATTCTACATAAAGGTTCTTTTGAATATCCTGCTGAATAGCAGACTGTGTATGTATCGGGAGAGACTTAACAAGGCCAGGCAAAACAAATACTGGAAAGAAGTTATCAAAAAAGCAGCTATATGGAACTCTAAGCTGAACAAACACCTGAGACCCATAAGTATAGAGACTTTGAACATTGACTTTCTACAGTGGAAAGACTTCATTAAACATGAAGATCACTAAGCAATGATCTCTGGAAGTCTAAGGACTAGGGGTAATCTGTCTATTAGATGGACCACAGTAACCAAAGTGAAAAATAAACCTCAAAGACATTAAGCTGACTCACAAGTGAATTAAAGACTTTCCAGAAAAAAACTCAACATTCACAATGTAGCATGCATAACTATACACAAACATATAGTCAAAAATTGCTAGACATGCAAAGTAGTGGTATGTTACACATAACCATGAGCAAAAATAATAAATGAAAATAAAACCAGAAATAACAGGTATGATAGAATAGGAGATAGAAATTTTATAGGTGTAAATAAATATATTTATAGGTAAATACAAACATATAAATATAAGCTATTATAAATGTGTTCAATTATTTAAGCCAAATGAGAACATAACAAGCAGAAAACAGGAAAATATCAGTACGGAAATGGAAATTATATATTTACTAAAATAAAAATTCAAGAACTATGCCCTGGCTACTGTGGTTCAGTGGATTGAGTGCCAGCCTGTGAACCAAAGAGTCAGCGGTTTGATTCCCAGTCTAGGGCACATGCCTGGGTTGCGGGCCAGCTTGCCAGTTAGGGGCTCTCAAGAGGCAACCACACATTGATGTTTCTCTCCCTCTCTTGCCCCTACCTTTCCCTCTCTAAAAATTAATAATGTTTAAAAATGTTTAAAAAGTTTTTTAAAAATTCAAAAACTAAAATATACTTCATCTGAATGAAGCATTTACTAAATGAGCTGAATACCCCATTAAACAATAGAAAATATCAGTAAACTTGATAAATATGAAATAGAAACCATTGAAACTGAAGTACAAAGAAAAACACCTCAAAGAAAAGGAAGTGATTGGTGGGAAAATACCAAGTGAATAATTATATGTATAATTGAACTACCAGAAGAGATTTGGAAAGAAAAAAAATTAGACAACTATTGCTCTAATATTTTCTAAATATGATAAAAGTAGAACCCCAAAAATAAAGTGAGCAAATTAAAGGAAAATAAACCAAAATAAAACCATAGCAATGCTTAATCAGTTGAGAAATCCAAAGAGAAAGAAAAATCTTAAAGCAGATGGAGAAAATTTATAGACATTAGCAAATCAAAGGATCATGATTTGATCCTCTTATTTCTCAAGAAAAATGATACAAGCCAGAAGAAAATACAACCACACTGTTGAGACATTGAAAAAAAATAATACATATGCTTCAAATTATGAGACAAATATATCTTTAGACAAACATGTTTATTGTTCAATCACCTGCACTAAAATAAATGATAAAGAATGTTTTTGATGGTGAACTGAAATGATACCAAATAGCAACTCAGCTCTACACAAGCAAAGGAAGAGTGTGAGAATAATAAACATAGGATAAGCATAAATACTATCTCTTAACAAAAAATTACTTCCTGTTTTCTTATTTCTTAAATCTTTTAATAATATATTATAGAATTATAACATATGTAAAAAAGTGAAAGTTGTGACAGAAGGACAAAGTGACAGAAAAGGAAATAAGGTTTTCAGTTTATGCATGAAATAATATAACATTATTTAAAGTTAAGTAAGAAGCATAATATAAAAAATAAAATGACTCCTAAAACAAAAAGCAATGGCTACATGGAGTATATGAAATTGAATATTAAAAAATTCTACTCTGTTAACTGAAATAAAGCAAAAAAACAAAAATTAGTAAAGAATAAATATGCTTAGGTTTAAGTATATCAGTAATCTCAACATATCAATGATTATATATAAGTTGATTAAAACCTGAAATTATTCCTCTGAATAAAAAGTAAACAAGACACAATTACATGGTGTTTGAGAGTAATACATTTTTTAAAAAATTATGTGGAAAAATAAATGTAGATACTGATCATAAGAAAGTTGCAACAGTTGTAGAAATAATAACACACCTAAATAATCATATCCTATGGTAATAGCTTCAAAATGCATAAAATAAAATTGATAGAACTAAAAAGGAAAAACTTAAAACTCTGCAATCAGCAGAAATTAGTTATGGTATAGAAGACCTGACAAACACTATTAGTCAATTTGACCTAATACATATTTATAGAACACTGTACCACCAAACAAATGAATAAATAAAACCACATTCTTTTCAAGTGTTTATTGACCAAGGTCACATGCTGAGCCATAACAAAATTCTCAAAACAAACTAAATTATTTGAAATCATCCAGAGTACAGTCTCTGAACCCAATAGAATTAACTTGGAAATCATTAACGAAAAGTATATCCTGAATACCCCAAAATATTTGGATAAGGCAATAGAATTTCAGATAACACAGAATCAAAGGAAATGAATTAAGAAAAAGTTTTCAATGTTTTGAAATGGATAAAAATTAAAATACAAAATATATGGGATATACTTACAGCTATGTATAATGAGCATAAATAGCTCTGAATGACAGAAAAATCAAATCTAAATAAGATCCAAGAAAGCAGAAGGAAATCATCTAATTTGAAATATTAATAAAATTAATAAATATTTAATTCTGTTCAGAAGCAGTTAAAACTATTCAATATTAGGAAAACAAAAAAAAGGGGCATTACTGCAGATAATACAGAAATTTAAAAAAGGGATTATTGATCAACTTTATTTCAATATGTTTGTCAACTAATAGGTTCCTTGACAATACTATTGCTGATGCCTATCACACATTTAAGAAAGAAATATAAATTTTATCAAATGCTGTTATTAACTATAGAAAGAGTAAACATATCCCAACTCTTCTTATGAGTCCTGAATATTTTAATTCAAAAATTCCAAATTTATGATAGCGAAGTGTTGGAAGCAACCTAAGTGCCCATCAGTAAATGAATAGATTGAAAAACTATCATTCATTTTCACAATGGAATTCTATGCAGCAGAAAGAAAGAAGGAGCTCCTACCCTTTGCGACAGCATGGATGCAACTGGAAAGCATTATGCTAAGTGAAATAAGCCAGACAGTGAAAGACAAATACCATATGATCTCACTTTTAAGTGGAACCTAATCAACAAAACAAGCAAGCAAGCAGAATATAACCAAAGACATTGAAATTAAGAACAAATGGACAGTAACCAGAAGTGAGAGGAGAAGGGATAACAGGGGTAAAATGGTGAAGGATTTTCAGGCACAACTATAAAGGACACATGGATAAAGCCAAGGAGAGGTGGAGTTAGGGAACGGAGGTAGGGATGGCTGGGGTAGAGGAGAGAGGTGAGGGGAAAAGGCAGACAACTGTACTTGAACAACAATAAAGTTTAAAAAAATGGAAAAAATAGAACTAATTCATGCTAAAAAAATCACTAAAATATTGTAAAATTGGTTTTAGCAATTAAAGAAAGAAGAAAAAATACACCATCACCAAATGAGGTTTATCTCAGGAGTGCAAGGTTGGTTTGACATTCAAAACAGTAAATTATAACTCAATACATTAGGTGATATGAGAAATTATATAGTTAATTAAAGATGTTAAAAACTGACACTCTTTCATGTTAAAAAAAAAACAAAAAACCTCTCACATGCTGGAATAGATGGAAATTTTCTCGACGTGATAAAGAGCATCTAAAGAATACCTACAGCTAATATTGTACATGAAGTAAAAGACTAAAAGCATTCCTCCAAATGTTGAAACAAGAAAAAGGTGGTGTTTTTACTACTTTAACTCAGCATTTTGTTGGAGGTTATAGCTAATAAAGAAAAAAATTCAAGAAATATAGCAGTACAAAATCCTAAAAAATGTGTTAAAACACTGCCAGAACTAACAAATAAATTTATAATGGTTACAGGACAAAAATTAACAATATACAAAATTTTATTTGATTGTATATACTAATAATAAACAATTGGGGAATAAAATAAAATATATACTATTCTTGACAGCATCAAAAAAGATAAAATACTTAATCATTTGCAAGATTTCAACACTAAAACTATAAAAGACAGAGAAGGGAAATTTAAGACCTAAATAGTTTTATTTAAGCATAAGGTCACATTTGAGGGTAAAGTATGAGGTTGAATTATAACCTCATACTTTAAGTAACCAGAGGTTAAAATGGCCGTCAAAGGCAGTTGCTACATGAGAGGATACTTTTTCCTCAAAATGGAGATCCATGATATAAAGTTTCTCTACTTCATATTTACATTTAGTCTTAAGCAGGTTATCATACATTTATACATTTTCCTGTACCATGTACACTTTTCAGCTTTGTCAGATATAAATGAAATCCTCTTGTCCTTCAGATCCTAGACCTGCTGATGAGCTCAACTGAGCTATTTTTTACCTCACCACACTTATTTAATATTCACTTTCTGATCTAATTCTGTGATGACACGCTCTGCAGATATACATGTACCGATGTGGCCATATTTCTAGGCACATAATGAGAAAGTTTTCTTATCAATATATTTATGAGGTTTTAGGAATATAGTTGACATATTTATGAAGTACAATTTCTAAATTAAATGAAAAAAAAACCTACCTAAATGTATTCACTAACCTTTCCCTGTATAAAATACCACACTTTATTATAACATGGCCTTGGGTCTTAGACTGCCCACAAAAAAGCACCATGATGAGGTTCAGCCCAGATCTTTTTTTTTAAGATTTTATTTATTTATTTTAGAGAGAGGGGAAGGGAGGGAGCAAGAGAGGGAGTGAAACATCAATGCGCGGTTGCGTCTAACACACCCCATACTGGGGATATGGCCTGCTACCCAGGCATGTGCTCTGACTGGTAATCAAACCAGCGATGTTTTGGTTCGCAGGCCTGTGCTCAATCCACTGAGCTACACCAGCCAGGACCATAGCCCAGATCTTTTTGTCTTCACATTTTGCCTTTTCACACCACACTGATTTTTGGACTTGGTTTACTCTCCATTTCTCTTTTTACTTTCTTGTTTGGTTTTTGAGGTTTGAGGCCTGTTTGTTTGTTTTTTTTCCCCTAGATATAGCATGGCCTTTCCAGGCCATCTATCCTGATAATCGGAAACGTTAATGCAGATATAAATTCCTCTTTGGACCAAGCTCATTTTATAGTAAAACTCAGTGGTATTTATTTTATTGTTTATAGAGAACATTTTAGTGGGAATCTAACATAATATAATACTACCTTATTTGTACATTATTTGGAAGTATTTTATGCTTTTTTCTACCAAGTTATAAGCTCTGTGAATTTTAGTGTATAATTACTGCAATTGTAATTTAACTGGAACAATATAACCCTCTGTTTTTGCTTTTCACTAGCCAATTGTGGCAACTGATCTATGTTACTGCTAACAGAGTTTATTTTTAAATTCTAGAAATTGAAGCTTATTCCATTATCTTATTTTACATTAGAATTTTTAAATAGTATATTCAAAAGTAATAATATTTCAGCCCTGGCCCGGTGGCCAATTGATTGGAACTTTATTCTGTACATCAAAAGGTTGAAGGTTCAATATCAGGTCACGGCTCTTACCTAGGCTGCAGGATCATTTCCCGGTGAGAACACAACCTTGGACACAACCAATTGATGTTTCTCTCTCACATCAATGTTCCCCCCTCTCTTTTTCTCTCTGTTCCTTCCTTTCTAAAATCAACATATATATCCTCAGGTGAAGATTTTTAAAAAGTAATATTTGAGGTATAAATTATATATTTTTGAATAGATTTGAGTATCTTGCCAGAAGCATTGATTGATATTTTTGGCCACAGAAGCATATTTTCCAGGTATTTGGTTAGATGTTGAAATGGGAAAAGGAAACAGGCAAATGTTGAATTTGAACACAAATATGAATTGTTTGTAATGTGGTTTCTTTGTCATTTCTCAATTTCTAATTTTGGAGAATAAAATTGGGGGAGAAGATTTTTCTGCTATATAAACAAGCGGTTATGTTTTTCTCTGTTTAATAGGGAATTTGCAATGATCATATATTCTTTTGGTCTTATTATTCAAGGGGTAAGGCAAAGCTTTATTTAATGTATTATGATCTTCTTGATCTCTGCTGATTGACTATAACATACAATACATCATTTTTATCTTCTTTATAATAAAAAGTTGTTCTAGGCACAAAGCCTTGAATTCCTGCATGCTAATGACCCTGGCTGACTGGAGAAAGCTTTTGCCATTTCCTGATCTGTACGTTAGGAATGAGCCACAGACCTCAAAAGTAATTAAAAATATAAGAGGGACATTTCCCCCATGACACCTCTCATTTCTTGCATTTTGGTATCATCTTCTGTCAATTCATGTTGCTTTGTTCCCTCCATCAAAACTGGCTTCTGCTCCATGATGACTTGTTACACATAGCCCTGGTCCTGTGCTTCCCACAGAGCCACTTGTCAGAGCTTCTGATGCTCAGATGGTCTGGCCCTGTGTGTGCTCCTGTGCAATACCAGCTTTGCACTGGGAAGAAATGCTGCTGTCACTTAAGTCAAGCACTAGTCTAAGAGTTTGATAGAATTTTTCAGAAGAATAGTATGTCAGTTTGGAAAGCAGAGGGATAAGGAAAAAGAGGAAAAGCTTTCACAACCCCTCTGGGAAAGGGGAAACTGACAATCACAGTTTGTACACAGCAAAATAATTTCATCTCAGTGTGAAATGGAAGAGATAGGTGTTTGTTTAGATTGGCAATGATTTTAGCTCTCACTGGAATCCCTAAGTCAAAATATTCCAGGGACAAAGTCTTTTCTGAACACATCCTCCCAATGGGTTCAGTCCCAATGAAAATGGTACTTGGTGTCATTTCATGTGTTTAGTCTCAATGAAAATGCTACCTCATATCTTCCTCCTCTTTTAAGTTTTTCAATATTTACTGTGTTTTTACTTTCATGATTGGTGGCTCCAGTTCATAACTTTTTCCAGTGAAATTCCTCTTCCTTTGGAACTCAGCAACAAAGCCAAGTAGGCTGATCTTCTAAGCTTAAGAAACAGGTTCATCAAACTCACTGGCACTTTAGATTTGAAGGCTAGAACTGATTGAATGTCTGAATGAAGTATCTTCATTTCCTCAACTGAGTAGAATAGGGATTCGTTAAGTCTTTGTCAGTAGAATGTTAATAATCAAAAGCCTTAAATGGTTCCAACATGAAAAAAACAATGCATATGTTAATTTGCTAGTACTATTGTAAATGTTTTAAGCAAGAAGGAGAGTTACTGAACAGATAATGTGGTACTTCAATTAACAGGAGGCACGCCAGTCATTTGGTATTCATTGACTTGATTTTCACCTGTATTTTCTTTGTTTCTCATTGCTGCTTTGTCACCATGCTATCTTCATTCTCTACTGGTTCACACAGGCTTTCATCTTCAAATCATTCCACCAGGCAATATTAAGCTAATATTATTCAAAGTTAGTACTGAGTGAAATAAATGGATATATATGCTATTATAAGACATTATGACTATTCAAACATCAAAAACATCAACCCCCTCTGGAAATGATTTGGAAATATAAAAACTTATGTCTCAAAAATATAAACATTATATGTTGACAAATTATTTTTAGTTTCAAATTGTCAGTTTACTTTGAAAAGCTTGTTAATAGTCAAAGCACAACAAAAAAATCTATCATTCCACCATTTGGAGATATAAAGGTTAATATTTGTACATTATTATTTCAATATTATTTTTTATGTAAAATGTATTTATTTTCTTGAGTATTTTGCAAAATACATGTATTTACTTTTATAAACTACTTTTCCATTCATCACTATATTATAAACATATATCTACATAATTAAATATTTCATACAAACTCATTTTATTGGCTATATAACACCTCATTAGGTAGCTATACTATCACGTTATTTAACCAACTCCTTTATGCTGCATATTAAAACATGTATGTATACACAATATTTTGATAAATTTTAGGGATAAATATTTACACATATAATATCATTATTAGAGAAATAAAAATAATTAAACAATTTATGTCTTTTCCACATAGAGCTACATATTCTATTAGCTTAAAATACATTGCTAATCATCTCAGACAACTCACAAATCAATGTCAGGCTTGTATTAGATATTTCAATAATCAAGTAGAAATGTTACAGAGCAGAACAAGGGGGGGCCCGGGACGGTGATACTCTTACTGAAAGAGACTAAGGTCCGTCTTGTCCGCCGCCTTAAAGGAAAGATATCTCTCAATGCCAGAGATTCGTGAAAAGGAAAGGAAACGTTTATTTAGTGCTATACAAACTTAAGGTAGTGACCTAATGTCTTTACCAAAATCCCAAAGTCCCTTAAAACACCCACAAATGCACACAGTCCTTCCTTTCGCCTTGCCCAGTCTGGGGTACCGTATCTCAGGAAAGGAGATAGAAGTCCAGTCTCAGGCAGTGTCTGGTTCTTCCCTGTAATCCATGCTCGGCTGGTAGGCCTCTCTCGGTTCTCAGCACCATCAGCTGTGTCGCCGTCCAGGCAGGATCTCCAATTAATCCAAAGCCATGCAGCACCGTCTCATGGCCTACTGGTAAGAGTTCTTTCACCCTTCTTCCAGGCAAAGTCTCTCTTGCTTCCCAGGCCGCATGGCCAAAAGGAGCACCCCAATTCCACGCAGTCCTCTCCTACTAGAGCTGCGGGGGTCTGCACTCTGGCAAAACCGTGTGGTCCTCTCTCCACTGCTCCAGCCACGTGGTCCTCTCGCCCCCAGGACCACAGGAGTCCTCACTCAGCCAAAAGCTGCGTGGTTCTCCCCTCACGGAGATTCAGGAACCCTGTACTCATCCAAATCTGCGCGGTTCTCACCTCTATGGCTGCCGCATCTGGGTTTAAATCCCCGCGCCAATCTTCCTCTGCAGCCCCACTTTCGACTCCTCCCACACTTGGCCACACCTGCCCTCAATCTGCTATCCTTTCCAGCTTTTCTGGTCGCCATCGTGGGTCTGGGCAGGTGTGGCCCCATGTTATGGAGCCAATCATCTCCAAGCTCTCACGCAGGCGCTGTAACTTGGGGGACCTGCCCCCCTCCCCCCAGTTATGTCTTGGTGGGGAAGTTACTTCCATCCCCCTGGCTCAGAGCATGGCCATAGCTATTTAACATATCTACGTAGCCAGTCAAAGATTATAGATATGTTAAATGACCACACCCCGGAGGTTGGCTGCAGAGCTGTTGCCATGCAAAACAGCTCTCAATAGGCCGGCTCCATTTGTCCCTTTCCCCCACCCACACCTGGGGGGGGGGGGGTAGGACATCCTAGTATTTTCTGAACACCTTGAGTTCTGGACCCCATTTTAAATGTCCATTTGGGGTCCCCCCCTTGGCCTCACCCTGTAACAGAAACTGATTATCTTTTACAAAATTGGAGAGTGAAAAAGGAAAATTAAGTAGGTATATTAAAATGCAATACATTCTAATAAATACTACCTTCTTTTTATTTTGAGTGATTGGTCTTTCATCATTGTCTGAAAATCTGATTTCCCCTGAAATTTTTTTCACACATTTCAGTGAGGGATATTACAGTGCTCATATATGAGGAAAGTATGCTCTTGGGAGTCAGGATGACTGCCTTTTTGTTTAGCATTGTAGGGGCTGGCGAGTTGAATGCACTGGGCAGGCAGCAGGCTAGAATTCAAGCAGGGGTCAATGTTTCAGGCTTAAGGCAGAATGTCTTCAGTTGTTGTTTTGAAGGCTTTCAACTGATTGGAGGAGGCCCTATCCACATTGTTAAAAGTAAATACTACTTTACTTAAATGACATCTTTATGTTAACCACTGTAGTAGACTGTTCTGCGTGGCATGGGCCCAGCTCACACTCGGAGATGCACAGGACCCACGCCATAGATAGGTTCTCCTGTGGGGAATCAGGCCTGCAATGTACCTTGGCTGCTATGAGTCTTGCTTTTTGCTAAAACTCCCTACCCTGAACTGAGGACTGTAAAGCAACTTCGTGAAAACCATGCTAAACCTTCCAAGGATGAGTGTAACCAGTTCAACCACTTTTGCCTTTTCATTTGCAAATATACCTCTTTTGTGATGTGATTAGCAGAATTGGCTCCTTTGTTTTTTGTAAAAGGTAACCACCTAAAGCAAGCTTGTGCATAGTTAATGAAGACCTTCTTGTAATGTGCCCAGTAAGACAATAAAAGCTCATTGGAGCAAGGGCTGAGGCTTTGTTCTCCCCTTGAGAGAAAAGCCATGTTGTCCCTTTTCCTCCACTGGACCCAGTAGTTCGTGTGAATGTCTCATTTCGTCCATAATGACATGGACATTGCAGGCCAGCGTCTGCATCAAACTACATCTATAAAATACCACCTCATAAACTCCTCCATTAGTGTTTGATAAACTAAATACATGCTATAGCCTAACCAAGTTGACACATATGTTTTAATAATTAGAATAAATAAAGACCAGATACTGAATTCTAGAATCCTAGTAATCATGAAATAATTTATGCTGTTATTCATAAATATTTTCTAAAGGTGTAGTACTCTAACAATGCTATGTTTGAGTACATTTATTTTGATCTTCACACAAACACTTCAGTGCTCACACAAACACTATTGGAATTGGGTCTTCGTGTACATTTCTAATTCTCTGTATTACTTTCTCACCACCTTCGTAACAAAACACCACACACTTAGTGGCTTAAAAACTAGAACATTTTTACATCACAAGTTTATTACATTACAGTCTGGAGGTCAGATGTCTAAAGTATGTCTTATGGGCTTAAATACAGGTGTTGTCACAGCTCTATGCCTTCTGGAGACTTTGGGGGGCAATCTGTTCTTTGCCTTCTTTTACCTTCTAGATTCTGTCTACATTTCTTAGCTTGTGGCCCCTTGTCCCATTTACAAAGCCAATAGTGTATCACCTTCAAATCTCTCTCTGCTCTGACCTCTTTCCATCTCCACATCCCCTTCTGTGAAGCTAATGCCTTGCCTCTCTCCCTTATAAGGCCCTTTTGGATTATATTGGGCAACTAGCACTACTGACCATAGTCATCCCACCTCAAGATTCTTAATAATAATCATACCTCCAAGTGCCTTTTGTCATGTGAAGTAACATATTCACAGGTTCAAGAGATTAGAAAATAGTCATCTTTGAAGGCCATTATTCAGCCTGTTATATATTCATGTAATTTATTGTCCTAAAAAATAGATAATTGTTTAAATAGCATATGAATATTTATTGTCATTATATGGTTAGCCACAGATTTAACATATTGCTTTCAAAAGAAGACATTAAACATTATTAAAACATAATTTTCAAAGGGGAAGTAATTACTACAAATATGAAATGAACACATTTCAAAGATGTTATTTAACACTTCAATTAATGAGCCAAGCCAACCAGTAGAATGTTACATTTTTTTCTAAGAAGAATTCATAGCACTATATATGTGTGTGTGTGTATCCTAAATTAATTTACAAATACCTGTAAATTTGGCTCTTTCTATTGGACGTGGAAGAAAATCAATTGCTCTCTACTGAATAGAATTAGTTTTGTGTCTGGAGACAATAATCTTTTTACATTGCTGTCAGTTATTTATAGCTCACACAGAGATATAAAATAGCTCAATAAAAACAATGGTATAAATTCCTTAGACACAGATAAAGCAGATGGATGTGCTTTAAAATATTTGCAGGTTTACTCAGAAAACTAGAACTGTAACTGTCTTTGACCCAGCAATTCCACTGCTGGGACTATATCCTAAGGATCCTGAAACACCAGTTCAAAAGAACCTATGCACCCCAATGTTCATCCAGCACAATTTGTAATATAGCCAAGTGCTGGAAGCAACCTAAGTGCTCATTAGTAAATGAGTGGGTCGAGAAACTATGGTACATTTACACAATGGAATACTATGTAGCAGAAAAAAAGAAGGAGCTCCTACACTTTGCAACAGCATGGATGAGACTGGAAAGCATTATGCTAAGTGAAATAAGCCAGGCAGTGAAAGACAAGTACCATATGATCTCACCTAAAAGTGGAACCTAATCAACAAAACACAAAAATTAGCAAAATATAATCAGAGACATTGTAATAAAAAACAAACTGACAGTAAGCAGAGGGGATAGGGGAGAGGGGAGAAGAGAGAGGGATAATGGGGGAAAGTAGGGGAAGGATCCTCAAGAAACATGTATTAGGACATGTGGGCAAAGCCAAAGGATGTAGGATCGAGAGTGGAGGTGAAGAGGGGTGGGTCGGAGGGGATTGGTGGAGGAAAAATGGAGACAACTGTACTTGAACAACAATAAATAAACAAATAGATAAATAAATAAATAAATAAATGAAATATTTACAGGTATCCAGTAATGTTTTGGTCCATTAGAAAGTCTTACACATGTTTTTCAGATAATATTGTGACTAAATCTATAGTTAGTAAATATATCAGGAAAAAAGAAAGGAAAGAATAATTTATTTCATATTAGAGTTTATAATAAATGTCAAACTTAAGAAAAAGTCAGGAATGATACTAACTTTATTTAAACCTTATTTCTATGTTTAAATACTACAATTGTAAGTGCAAAACAACTGGCTAATTATTATGAATAATGGGTACAAAAGTCTACATTCTGCTTGCAGTGATATAATTATCTTCATTTAGTGATTCTAGAAAAGAGAAAATTTCATTTACTAATATTTGCAAAAGTTTATTACTTTATTTTAGCTTTATTTACACTTACAAAGAGATTTACATTCATTTTTAAAAGATACTTATTGGAAAGAAACAAAATGTATGTCACAAGTGTATAAATTATTAAAATTAAAATTATTGACCATGGTTATCTTGCATTTTAAATTGTTTTTGTCTAATAAAATAAATTTTATTTAGAGAAAAATGGGTTATTTATAATATTCTTTGTATAACTGGGGTTTTGAGATCTAACAGGGTTGCATTTGAGTGAGGTAACAAGAGCATAAATTGTGTGATATGTGCACCTCATAGTGTTGTAAAGAAAGTTAAAACAAAAAATGCCGGCTTTTGTCAATTGCTCTCTATTATTAGTAATCACAAATTTATCCACTTACAAATATTCTGGAAGTATCCCTTCATCAATTTCTTTATCTTTCAGTTACCTCTGCCAAACTTTTATAAAGTCATTTTTCATCCACAGTTCATGCTTTATCACCAGATACTCAGGCCACAGGTTTAAAAGTTCTAATGAATATCAGACATGAATTTCCAATGAACATCAGACATGAATTTCTAATGAATAAATATTCTTCACCTTGGATGGATCTTGAGAATATCATGCTAAATGAGATAAGTCAGACATAAAAAGCCAAGGGCCATATGATTTCACTCATATGTGGGACATAAAACTTAAAACAAATGAACAAATAAGAAAAACAAATGAAAACTCATAGACACAACAGTATGTATAGTGGTTACCAAAGGAGAAGAGAGTGTGGGGGAGGTAGTAAAGGGCAAAGGGGTTCAAATATATGGTGACAGAAGGAGATTTCACTTTGGATGGCAAGGACATAATGCAATATACAAATGATGTATCATAGAAATGTATGCTTGAATCCTATACAATTTTATTATCCAATATCACCCCAATAAATTTAATTAATTTTTTAGAAAATATTATTTATCTTTTTTCTTACTTTATTTCTCTGCAGAATTTTTATTCAAGAATGCCTTTTTACCCCTTTGTTAGTTTTCTAGAGCTGCCATAACAAACTATCACAGACAGGATTGTTTTAACAATACACATTTATTTTCCCACAATTCTGGAGGCTGGAAATTCAAGATCAAGATGTCAGTCAGTTTGATTTCTCCTAAGGCCTCTCTCCTTTACTTGTGTGGAGAGCAGGACCAATAAAATGGCATTGGTCCAGTCAAGATAGTATGAAGTATATAAAACAAAGTAGAGTCATTCACGTCAACCAAGATGGCCACCAATCAGCCATGACACTTTGGTTCAAGAAGGAAGCTATTTAAGTCACACTAGACACATCTGACAAGGAGACACACCTAAGATATCTGCACACATGACCAGAACAGCTATGTCTGTGGGGAGGGACCGCCCACAGATAGGCCTGTGGGGAAATTCCCCACTTACCATAAAGGGTGCCAAGACATTTATTAAGAGACCCAGAAGGATGGAGTACATCTCTCTCAAGGGATAACTGAGGCAGGCTCCAGACCACTGCTGAGACAGTTGAGCTTCACACACCAGAGTGTTGCTCCACACCATGCTGATCTCTGCTGGAGGCTCTGCCCTGCTGGACGGAGGACTTCATCTGCCCTGCTGCCCACCTGGCTCCAGAGATCCTTCCTTGCAAGACCCTGATGGCTCTCTTGCCCACCGTGTTGTCTCCTGGACCTGCAGACTGAGACTCTGGGACTCAGGTTCGTTATCCCCCATTTATTGCTCTCTCTGTGTGTGTGTGTGTGTTATATTTATCTTAGATTGTTAGAGTGTAAGTGGGGTATTAAAGTGTGTTGATGTTCTCTGTTGAGTGAACCTGCATCCAATAAAAGTTAAGTGAATAGCATAGTTATCTTGTCTGACTCTTGTCTATTCTTTGGTGCCAGGTTGCCCAACAGGCAGCTGGAGGAGCAGTTCACAGCTAACCTATAGGAAAGACTATATTGTGAACATACTCTGGTGATTGCTTACAAATGGCCACCTTCTTGCCATCCCTTCATATAGCCTTTTCTCTATGTACTCTTACCATGACAATTATTTACTTCTCATTTCAAAATACTAGTTCTATGATTATGGCCCTCCTTTATGATCTAATTTAACCTTAATTACCTCTGTAAAGGCTCTATCCCCAAATACAGTTATATGTGTATGGCTTCAACATATATGTTTGAGAGGGACACAATGCAACATGTAACACCCTCTCTAGTTCTTATAGTGTGTGCTGTTTTGGTAGATCTATTATATCCCTGACCTTAACCTCCTACTTTTTTATTTCCATTTCTGTTCCTAAAAGTGAAGATTTCCAAGTATTTCTCTTACCTTTTCTTTCTCCTCTCTGTTCACTTTTACTTCTCTTTCATTCCTATGTTCTCACTTTTGTCAGTTTTATCCTTGTCACACTTTCTGTGATAATCCCATTCATATTTAGGATTTATATTTCTAGTTACAATCTCTCACAAGGTTCAGAGTCAGAGCTATGACTATGGAATATCTTTATCCATGTATTTTTCCTACATGACAAGCTTAAATGTTTCAGAGCAAACTCATCATTTACCATTTCAAACTTTCTCCTCGTGAACTCTATATTTCTGAGCACAGTTATACTCTGCCTAAATCAAATCTTGTCATCATTTCAAAATCAATATGCATTTTAGTTAATTCTATGTAAATAATTTTTAAAGTTTTGCAATGGTTTGTACTAGAGACAGAAGATAATTCATTTTTAATAAAATGTACTTAAAACATACATTTAACAAATTAACAAAATGTACTTAAAAAGGAACTTACATTATAAGTGATCAAAGTTGAATATAAAAACTGAAAAACATGTTTACCATAGCTAGTCCAATAGATAATTTGTTCAGCAAACAGGCTGATAATTAATATGCTCATTAACACACTATCAGAATCCATGTAGAGTTCTGATTAAGTGCATCCAGATAAAGCTCATGATTCTGAAATCTGTGATGATATGAAACAATTTTAGTAAAATGTACGTTATTATTAGTATGTCACAACCTTCAAATATTTTCTGAAATATTATCTTGGGACTAAAAATATGAATGATGAATTTTACCAGGACTTTCATAAATCACCTAAGATTCATATTTTATTTTCTTGAAGAGTGAGCTTCCTAATTATATTTTAAATGGCAAATAAGATTTTGTATATTTTAAATTTAAATAAAAATAAAAAATATTTATATGATTGATAGTCCATATTATGGTAATAGGGTAAAGATAATTAAGTTTAAAGATATTAAATAAAAGGCAACCCATACATGATTCCTATTATTGTTCATATTTTCTTTGTGAAAATAACTATTAATCTGTGTATGTCATAACAGTAAAACTTGAAAATAAATAATAATGAACATTTATATTCTCTATTTTTTATGTAAAATTAGTGGAACTTTAAAAACATTAAGAAAAATATTTATAGCTGTTGTTACTATTAGTTATCAAGTATGTAAAAACACATTTGCCATAGTATAATATATAACATATTAAATATATTAATTATGCATTAATTAATATATTGAATACATTGATTATATATTTACATATAATATATGTACATAAAGCAAGATAAACGAAATCATTTAATGATTTTTAGTACTTTGTATATTTAAGTCATATAATTTATAAACTAATAAAACAAAAATATGATACTTTTATGTTTTGTTTGATTTGGAAAAAAGTTGACTCAAAAGGTTAATTATTGGATTTCCATTTTTTGCTTTTATTTGCTCTACATAATTTTATCTATATTACTTAAAAGAAAGAGTTTTGAAATTGGTTAACATATGAAACATTTAATACTCTTCTCTCTCCTCTTTTTTCTCCATTTTTTATCTCCTTTTTTCTTTTATTGCTCCTTTCTTTCTTTCTTCCATCTTTCATATATCTATAGGTCACATGCTTACTATAAATAAATCATTGTTTTCTGACTTCAATATGATCTATCTAAAGAGAGAAATTACATGTAAGCATAAGACAGCATTACTATGAATTAAGTTCTATAATCTAAGTGTGGACAAAGTATACTTATGGTACATCCCAGGGAAGAACTTTGAAAGTGGTGAACAGAGGGGTCACAGAGGACTAAATGCTTTTATGATATGTGGTTTAAAAGAAAGAATGACAATTCCGTGAGCAAAATAAACAAGAGGCCATTTTGAGTAAGTACCACATGTCAAAGTGCTAAATAGAATAAATACATAAAAATGAACTTTGCTAAGACAACACTTAAAAAGAAAATTTTACTTTCTTGTTTGTGATTCAGGGTACTAAAAGAATTCATGAAAAAATATCTGGAGTAGACCAGGAGTCAATAAATTCTCTAGGTAAGAATTTTTTGAAGACCAACAACGATAAAGTAAAACTGATAAAAATAGTATCCCTGTTCTAAAGAACAAGAATTAAATACAGTTATAAGAAAGTTTACTGACATAATTTATTCAACAACTATAAAAAGTGAATGGGGGGGAAAGGAGGAAGGGTTTTCAGGAATATCTATAAAGGACACATGGACAAAACCAAGGGCGGCTGGGATCAGAGGTGGGAGGTGGTGGTGGCTGGGGTTGGGAGGGAGTAATGGGGTAAAAATGGAGACAACCATACTTGAACAACAATAAAAAAATGTAAAAAAAAAAAGAGTGAACAATGGTCTTCACTTTTTTTTCTGTACTAGGAATAAAGAAAACAGATTGCCAAGTCCAAATATAATAATTTCCCTTTTCTCATCTACTACTTTCTCATGCTTCCTTATTTCCCCATTGCTGCTGCATTTCACTGATTCTCATTTCTCTGTCTACTCAGTTATATGCTGGAATAGTCATTTTGTTTCAGCAAATCTCTTATTCCTCATTTTAGAAAACTCATGTTAGTTTTGTGGGACATTATTAAATATCTGAATTTTATATTCAGAAACATCATCTAATGCATTTAAAACATGCCATTTTTCTACAATACATTCTGCTAAATGCTGTCACCTATTATTCGTTGTTTTTGTCTTGTTACATGGACCTGTAGTTCTATGTCTCCTTGAACATCATCTGTTAGTTGATCTCCCTTTTCTAAAAAAAGATTTCATTTATTTATTTCTACAGTGAGGGCAAGGGAGGGAGAAAGAGAGGGAGAGAAACATCAATGTGTGTTTGCCTTTCACACACCCCCTACTGGGGACCTGGCCTGCAACCCAGGCATGTGCCCTGACTGGGAATTGAACCAATGACTCTTCAGTTCACAGCCTGTGCTCAATCCATAGAGCTACACCAACCAGGGCTGATTTCCTCTTTTTTTTCTTTTTCTTTTTTAGGTCTGCTTTACACTTTGCTAAGCTAGGAGAGGGCTGTTATTCCTGGCTTTGCAAGATGAAACAGTAATTTCCAGATACTGAGCTGGAAACAGACGTCCAACTGCAAGAAAATGTGAATGCCCTTGTGCTACCTTTTAATAGTCCCTCTTTCTGCAAAAGTTTGAAATTTTATTGTTTAACCTTCTGCACCCATTATAAGTAAAGTAACTGGCTATATCACAGATTTAAATGCATAAAACAGTGTGGTCCATTCAGAAATAGAGGGGATATTTTTTATAACTAGACCATCTTAGTCAGGAAACAGTAAAAGACAAAACTAGATGGAAAAATATAAGCTTCATGATGGTACAGCCGGACATACTGCTAAACATTTCAGCTTTACTACAGAACTACTAAACAGTTTGCAACATAAGAACAACATATTCAGATTTTTCTTTTAGCTTTATTACTCCAGTGGGGGAGTAATTAAAGACAGGACACATTTGCAGAAAAAGAGATAAGTTAGCACTTGCTCCAAGAGTGCCTGCTGAAGAATAGATACATAACATTTTGATGAGGCATTCTGAACACAGTGCATTTGATGCTAGGGTCATTTGGACTAGGCTAGCATTGAGACATGGTAGATAGATAGCTGATAGGTGGTAGATAGATGATAGATAGATATAGATAGATGATAGATAGATAGATAGATAGATAGACAGACAGACAGATAGATGATAGATAGATACACCCCTTTTCCCATCTCTTGTTATGTCAACATAAGAAACACTCAAACCTGTAGAGAATTTTTGTGAGTTTATTTGAGCCAAACTGATGACAATTGCCTGGAAGTAAAATCTCAATGGATTAAGAAATGCTCTCGAGAATGGCAGTTTAGCACCTTATTTTACACATTACAATCAAATCCATTGGTGATAGATTAGGGATGCAGGAGAAAGCAAAGAAGGGAACTTCTGGGATTGAGTAAAGAGTAAAATGGTAGATACTTTTACTCTTGTGGGTATAGGATAGTTAACAGTCAACAACCAACATGGTAACAATAACAATGAGGGGATTTGTGGTGTCTGCCTCGTGAGGTGCCTGTGCTTTGAGGTGTTGGAAAAATGAAATTTGACATTCCAAGGTTACATTATCATAGATGTGAAAAAATAACAGACAGGTTCAGTTAAGGTAAAGATTGATCTTTGTTAGGGAAAAATACCATCCTAGGACATGACTACCAGCCATAAACTGCTTTTTGTTAGAAACTTTTAATTTCAAACCATCCCATATGGTTACTTTAGGCTCTGAGTTTTTAAGGCTGCCATGCAGGTCTCCCCTGAGCTTCCCCGGTTTTACATGTGGCCACTTTTCTTTCAGTTCCATCTTATTGATCAGCAATGATTTTTATGACCATCAAACTCACCACATTCATTTAATATTTGTTTTATATCAACATATAAGAAAACAAAACTTGTTTTTCACTACTAAATAACTTGAATATTTGGTCTTAAACAAAATAATTCCAGAACAGTTGAAACACATTTAAATATACTGGCTGAAGCAGATAATTCAGAGCACAAGATCATAGCCAAACCCTTGATTGCTAAATAGCTGTAGCAAATTAGTAGCCAAACTGTGCTGGTACATATGAGGACATAGAATCAAAGTAGTGAATGTAGGAATAGAAAGGAAGGTGAAGATAAGGGCTGAGATTTAGTTGAAAAAATAAAGTGATAAATTTGATGTGGAAATGAGGAAAGAAAAGTTGAAAAGTCCAAATAAGCCCCAAATTTCTGATTTTGGAATTACATAGATTAGTACCTTTTATTCTAAAAGTATTTATAAAACAGCTACTGCACGCCAAGGCTGTGCCTGCTGTTGGTGAGAGTGCAGTTAATTAGACAGGTAAAGCCCTTATCTACATAATTTTTTTTTCTAGTGATGCAAACAAAGAACAATCAAGTGAGAAAGTAAATAAATTTTATAAAATTTGGCAAAAGGAGAGAAGTGAAGGAAAAGAATGTCAGACAGAATTGTTTTCAGAAGAGAAAGAATGGCTCACTGAAGCCATGACATGTGAGCCAAGGTTGACAGAAGTGAGGATATGAATGAATGGGATCTCTATTACCTTTGGCCTAATTGTGTTCATATCCTGGGCTACGGGGCTGATTCCAATTTGCATGTCTGTCTTAATGTTACTTTTCTTCTTCTTTTTTTCACAGTGCAACTGGGGAGCTACTTTTCATCACTCACTAAGCCAAGTTTTGAGACCAGGGCAGCTGGCAGGCAGTTCATGTTTTCTATTATAATATTTCTGGTAACTTTCTTTCAAAACTTTGCATGCTGTTCCAGACACATTTTATCTGAATCATGATCCCCAGAGATAGAAAATTATTTATTCACATTCCAAGAATGTGAATCCCTGAAATAATGTATCAGGGTATCTATCATTCATTTCTCATCTCTTGCAATCACCATCATACAGGTATGAGTTTAATTTTAGTTTTACATTAAGTCCACAGGTACACTGCCAGTTTTTTCCTGTACAAGTTTTCAGGTTTTCAAAATTATCTAAGAAAAGCTCTGAACCTTTTAAATGGTTTTGGCTATGATTAAGGAAAAACATTTGTTGCAAATTTTTGCCCCTATTACACATTTGTTAAATAGGAAAAAAGCAATGACAGCCAAATCCAAATTTGTGTATATGTTGTTATTGATGGCTTTGGTAAATAAGTATAGTAAATATATGAGTATGTATACATGAACATATGCATACAATAATTGGATTTTTTAATCACACATGTAACAAATGTTCACTGTAACAAGTCAGTGAATAGAGCTGTGTAAATGTTTATATTAGAACATCGGATATCCTTTTTTTGTAATTCCCACCCTGATCAATTAATGAAGGTTAATAACTGAATATATCTTTCTCCATATCATTTCTACTTTAATTAGGTCCATCCAGACAGTATCTAGCCATATAATATGAAAAATAGACACATTTATTGAAGAAAATACAAGATACAAGAAACATTGTACGTAGGACAATGACACCTCAGTCCCTTCAAATTAGGCACCTTGGGACCTTACACAGTTCTTTCAATAGCCATCAGCTGCACTGTCATATTTTCCTGAATCTTATCAACAGTCTGATGTCTCTTCATTTTCAAAAGTGATTCTAGTTTTGGGAAAAGGCAGAAGCCATAGGTTGCCAAATCTAGGGTGTAAGGGGCTGAGTTACCTGGGTGATTTGATGTTTCTTAAAAAACTCTGCAGGAGACATGGTACATGAGCAGCTGCATTGCAATGAAGCTGCCAATCACCAGCTACCCATAGCTGTTCCCTTCTGAATCATCTCAAATAATTTCTGCAGAGGAATATTCAAGCTTAACTCAAAATCTGATGCAGATTCATTGCTCTACTCCCTTAGTCATTATGAATGCACTGGCCACACAGTACAAATGCTCACTCAATGGTGTCTACCACCCCCACTAGCTAGTACAGTGAAGTCGTCATTGTTTACGCATGTGCATTCCAGTCTACTCTCCTTGGCTGTCAGATTACATCAATGTTGTGCAAACTATTCTTGTTATGTTAACAATGGCTGGACTTCTTCTGGGCAGACCTCTATGTTACTTTATATATATATACAGTGTACATATGTATAAACACATATGGAGACATGTAATATTTAGGTGTGTGTGTAGATAATGATTTAGAGACAGAGAGATAGAGAAATTATCATCACTGAATTTAATATATTGTCATAGTTTTTGCAAAAAAAAATGACAAGAAAGGCTTTGCCTTTTGCAAGGTTCAATAAATTTCTTACAAAACCACATAATGACAACCAACTCCCTTACCAAAAAAAATTAAAAATAAAAAAACAAAGTTAGGGCTCCCATGCAAAAATGAAAGAATCCAAGATGGATAAAGGTGATTGTGGAGCATTTTGCTCAACATGCATATCTCATTAATGATAAAATACAACAAGAAGATTTGCATGATTTGCCCAAGGTTATCAGCTTAGTGTCAGATAGGGAGCTAGAAGCAGATTTACTAATTCTCATTCCAAAGGTATTTTTACTCCACCAGTGAAAGTGATTAAGATTTATTTGAATTATATAATAAGTTACTTTCTCATTGCAGGGTTGCTATTGCTGGAGTCTTATTTTATTTTATTTCAGAATTATAGCTCTCAGTTATTTGTGAGATTATGCCAAAATAGATGGACTGTCATCAAATGAAAGCAACTGACCTGTATACCAAGAATGACCACATTAGTTCTGAAAATTTTCAAATTTACACAAATATTTTTACAATAAATTATTAAATTCAGCAACTCCTTTATATTTCTAGTGGAGTCATTTATTTCAGTGTCAAATCACTTTCAGTTCTTGATTTGAGTGTTCCCTTTTATAGATGGTAAATCTGCCAAAGAGATATTGGTTAAAACATTATTTAAAATACTTGTATACAGATAGATATTTTAAAATATACATTCTTTAATTCTTTAGGAATACAGTTATATTTTCAAAGCACCTCAGTCAGATATGTAAGCACCAATTAACTGAAAGAGAGAAAGAAAGAGAAAATAGGCAAATTGTGAATTAACTAACAACATTTCTTTGTTTCTAGAGATGTCAGGAACCACTATAGTAGACACAAATTCTGATCCATCCAGACAGCTTATTTTCTAATTCCTCTAACCTAATTTGTTCTTTTTATTCTCAGTAAAGTCAGAGTTCAAGGTGAATGTTCCTGCCTTGTTTAATTTTAAGTTTTCAAGTGAAAAATCTAATCATACTATATTGGTATCAGGAAAAAAAAATTTGAGGTCACTTTTAAATTGTGTTGTATTTCCCCCCTTCTCCTGACTTTTTCCCAAGATGGAGGCATAGGTAGATATGTTTTGTTTCTTGTACAATCAAAAAAAGAAAAACAACAAATTTAAAAACAAAAACAACCAGAATTGCCAGAAAATTGAACTGTATGGAAGTCCAACAACCAAGGAGTTAAAGAAGAAATATTCATCCAGACAGACTGGTAGAAAAGACAGAGATAGGCAGCTGGGGCAGAGAGAACCTGTGGAAAGTCTTGGACCAAGTAGGCGAGGCAGCAGCTGGTGGAGTGGGTGGTCCCACATTTGCCAGTAGATAAGCCAGGAGGAAAAACTGGAGAGTGAGACAGACTGCACAGCCCAGGTTTCCAGTGCAGGAATCAAAAGCCTCAAAACCTCTGGCTATAAAAACCTTAGAGATTGAAGCTGCTGGGAGGAACTCCCAGCTTCACAGGAGTGTTCATTGGAGAGACTCACAGGAGTTCTAGAACACACATAAACCCACACACCCAAGAATCAGTGCCATATGGGCCCAATTTGCTTGTAGGTAGTGGGGGAAGTGACTGAAAGCTGGCTGAGAGCCTGGTAAGTGGCACTGTTCCTTCTCAAACTCCTCCCCAACATACAACACCATAATGCAGCTATGTGGGCTGTCCCACCCTGGTGAATACCTAAGTTTCTACCCCTTACAACTTACCAGGTGCCTTGAGACAAAGAACTATGGCCCAAATGAAGGAACAGATCAAAACTCCAGAAAAAGAACTAAGTGACAAGGAGATAGCCAACCTATCAGATGCACAGTTCAAAACACTGATAATTGGCATGCCCACAGAAATGACTGAGTATGGACACAAAATAGGAGAAGAAGTGAAGGCTATATAAAGTGAAATAAAGGAAAATTTACAGGGAACCAACAGTGAAGGGAAGGAAACTGGGACTCAGATAAATTATTTGGATGAGAAGGAAGAAATAAACATTCAACCACAACAGAATGAAAAAACAAGAATTCAAAATAATGAGGAAAGGCTTAGGAACCTCCAGGACAACTTTAAATGTTCCAACATCCAAATCATAGGGGTGCCAGAAGGAGAAGAGGAAGAACAACAAATTGAAAACTTATTTGAAAATAATAATGAAAGAGAACTTCCCCATTCTGGCAAAAGTATAGACTAGCAAGTCCAGTAAGCTCAGAGAATCCCAAAGAAATTGGAGTAAAGAAGGAGCACACCCCAACACATCATAATTACATTACCCAAGATTAAAGATAAGGAGAGAATCTTAAAAGCAGCAGAGAAAAGGAGTTATCTACAAAGTAGTGCCCATAAGAATATCAGCTTTCTCAAAAGAAAACTTATAGGCAAGAAGGGGCTGGAAAGAAGAATTTGAAGTCATGAAAGGCAAGGACCTATATCCACAATTACTCTATCCAGCAAAGCTATCATTTAGAATGGAAGGGCAGATAAAGTGCTTCCCAGATAAGGTCAAGTTAAAGAAGTTCATAACCACCAAGTCCTTATTATATGAAATGTTAAAGGGACTTAGCTAAGAAAAAGAAGAAGATAAAAAATATGAAGAGTAAAATGAGAACAAACAACTATCAACAACTGAACCTAAAACAAAAACAAATTAAGCAAACAACTAGAACAAGAACAGAATCACAGAAATGTAGATCACACTGAAGGTCATCAGTGGGGATGAAGAGAGGGGAGAATAGGGGAAAAGGTGAAGGGAATAAAAAGCATAATTGGTAGGTACAAAATAGGGGGAGGTTAAGAATAGTATAGAAAATGTAGAAGCCAAAGAACTTATATGTATGACTGGTGGACATGAACTAAGGGTGCGGGAGGAGAAATGCTGATGGGAGGGAGGGTGCAGAGCAGAGGGGGATAAAAGGGAGAAAAAGGAATGCGACAACTGTAATAGTATAATCAATAAAATATGTTTAAAAAAATTGTGTTGCATTTTCCTTTAGTAGTATGTTTTTAATACACTTTAATATGTAAGAGTGTGTGAGAGTGTTTTCTTCTTTAATACTTTGTATAATACTAGTCAGATATAGGTATTTCATAAGTATTTGTTGCATTAATAACTTAATGATTAGTATCCCCTACCTGAATCTATTTCCAGAGGAACTTCTTACAAGTTAGCTGTGTAAAGAAATTATTTTCTGAGAAGAAAATTTTAGTAATCCCTTAATTGTGCAATTTTCAAGTAGAAAATATTCTGTTATCCTTGAACAATCATTTTATTTTTTGTATATTTTTTTGTGCAAGGCCTACATTTGGACTTTAGGCTATCAGATAGACAAATATAGTGTGATATTTTTCTTCTCCACTGGACTAGCAAAATTTTAAGAATGCTGGAAAAGCAGTGAGAAATTTTACATAAACGACACGAGGACTTCCGTGGAAAGGGTCTGTGTGTGTTATTGCCACCCTTTCCCTTTGAGTTTTCACTTTATTATTTTATTTCTACTGTGATGAATTGGTTCTGGCTAATCACTCTGAAAGAAAAATAAGACCCCAAGGAGAATCTCACTTTGAGAGAAGGCTACTGAATGACTTGCTAAGGCTAAGGCCTGTAAGATCATAACTTAGGTGCATGTAAGGGAGAGCTAGCTCTGATCACTTTGAAGAGTTTATGCTGGAATATCTTCCAGTAATGCTGTTATCAGTGGAAGTGGAGTTCTTGTAGTGTCATGAGGAAAATTCTGAGGTGAACTTTATTGATGGTGTATCATTAAGGAGATTCCCCTCCTGATTTCCCAATGTCCCATTTTTGTTACTCTTGAAAACGATCCAATCTTGTCTTCAGTAGGGCCAGAATAGAGGCAGTTGCCCAGAGTTTCTGTTCCCTGTCAAAGTACAGCCCAGGCTAGCATCTGGCTAGCTTAGGGTCGTTTTCAGCTGCACTGAATACCATCGCTGTGCTGTGGTATTCAGACTCCCTCCTGGAGTCTGTGTCCATGTGCAGCCATTGGCCACACAGTTGCTAAGGCCACATAGCTATGGAAAGACGATGCACAAATGCACGGGCAAGTGCAGATTCCCAAGCAAGAGAGAGAAAGCTTAGTCCTTTTGGAGCCCACAGGAGGCTGCTAAGAGGTCTCAGTTTCAATGCAGGTAACTTAGCTTATTCCCAGCTGCCCCAGTGGGGGAGTCCATGTGACTTCTGGCTGTGTGGCTGCTAATGCCACATGGCTATGGAGAGAGGATATGAGTGCAGGTCATGAGCAACAGAGAGAAAGAGAAGGAGAGAGAGAAAAAGAAAGAGAGAGAGAGCTTCTTTGTTCCCCTTGGATTATATTAGCTTGAGTCTTGGATGGACCAGGTGCTTTTTCAAAAGAACCAGCCAACTTCCCAAGGTTTTGCAGGCTTTGGATAAGTTTACAGCCATGTGTTAAGACTGAAAGACCTCAACAGGCCAGCATTTCCCCGTGAGCCTCTCAACAGTCCACTGCCAGCAGAGAATGGAGGAGTGTTGATCTCCTTGCCAGAGAAATGCTATAATCTCCTGGGCTGTGAAGCTATACCTTCCTGGCTCATGTTTCTCAGTTTATTAAGCTCAGTGTCTAGTCCCCTTTACCCCCCTTTCCTTATGAATAATTTGTTAAATACCAACATTAACAATGCTACCTGGCCCCAATCCTGTGATTGTGCTGTGAAGAAAAGGATATTTATGTAATTAGAAATTAGGAGCCCAGGTGCACCTGGGTCTGGGAACAACCCCAGCTGATTGTAACTCTGATAAAAACTGTGTCTGCCCCCCTTCTGCCTTTCCAAGTACAAATGAACTAGTCTAGACCAGTCTAATTTGGGAAAGGGAATAATCAATACTGTCATCCTTATAAGATCAGAAAAGCCTTCAGTAGTCATCTGGAAGTGAACCTGGCCCCATTACCTCAGGGTTTCTGGAAGGAGAGTTCAGCTGCTGCAAAGTGTCCCAGGAGAGGGCGTCAATCCTGAACTGCTGCACTCCCTGTTAGGTTGGTCTTGGGGTACCTCCCTTACCCCACTGATTCCTTGGCAGAGAAAATCAGGCACCAGACGGAGAGATTCTGTCTCAGGAATAGTATGCCTTTGTTGTGCTACATAATTAGATTTAGCCTAGGAAATACATACTCAGGTATTGCAAAGAACCGACTTTCCTCTGAGTATAACATGTTTATTTTTCTTTGTTGCATCTTAGGTCTTGTGGAGATTAATGGTAAATACCCTCATGTGCAGCCTCAACATTTCCAAAACACCCTGGCTTTCCCAATCCTTTAGATTCCACCAACACATTGAGATTTTCCAGTTTTGGGAGGTATAAATATGTGAAGATAGGCTTACTGAATAAAGTTGAGAAGGGTTAAGTTGAAGAAAGATCAGAAGGCATCTAGGTAATTACACATCCAGCTCACTACTCATCCTTTCAAAAAATAATCTATTTCAGAACAATAAGGGAGAAACACTCTACCTTTTTTATGTAAATCACTCAGTAAACAACACATGAATAATACAAATATTTTTCTTCAAATTAAAAATAGCTTTTTAACTTTAAGTAATGCATATTCATTTTAAATCAAAACACAAGTACACAATGTCATTAAAACTATTTGAAATATTTATTTTTAAAAATGAATAATACAAAAGTATATAATACAAAAAGTGAAGTTCTGACCTCCCCCTTTCTAATGCAGAAATAACCACTTCTTGCTCTTTTGTGTGATTCAGTCTTAGTCCTGTGCTTCATATTTCCTTCTTAAACAGATATGATTAAAAGATTGTTCTAAAATTTGCATTTCTCATATTGAAAACGTAATACTTTTCACATGCACACACATACTTTTCCTTATTTTTCAGTCATTTAAATTCTTTAAAGTTAACCCATTTTATGTATGACTATATTCCCCATACCAGTGTGAAGTGATTTTAATATTTCTTTGATCTCTTGTGCCTTGTTCTTGATAATAATTATTTTATAATTATTTTTCATATTTATTCCTCTTGTAACTTTTTTTATGATGTCTCATAATTTGTTGGACATATGGAAAATACTCCATAAATATTTACTGTTTTATACCATTTATAACATGCCATTTAAGCTAAACTAGAGGCAATTTATTGTACAGTTAAGAGCACTGGCTTGGTGTTAGGAGCATTTGGGTCCAGGCCCTGTGTCTACGGTTTTCTAGCTGATCTTGCACTTGTCTTAACAAGTGCCATTGTTTTCTCATCTGCATAAAATGGTATCTACACTGCCTGGACCAGTCTTTCCCTTCTCCATGTTTATTTTGTCCCTTACTCTCTGAGCCTTACCTCATCTCTTCACACTTATGACTGTCTTTTCTTCCCCTGTGGTAAGCATGGGAGGTATAGAAAAGCATTTATTATTCCAGTTGTTTTTGAAAATAAAGTTTATTC
Organism: Tonatia bakeri; assembly: GCA_004024845.1. NCBI lineage: Eukaryota > Metazoa > Chordata > Mammalia > Chiroptera > Phyllostomidae > Tonatia > Tonatia bakeri. Next base: position 18,292 of record PVIA01009179.1, on the reverse strand, counting down.
AACACTAAAGTTGTTCATGAAAGAGCTGTAGAGTTTTGGGCTCCTCCCATCACTTTCAGACTCAAATTAAGAGCTGCCTTAGGTTTGAGTTTGAACTTGAAATTCTGGGGCTGTCATGCCCTGTGGAAAGAAATATGACAAATGACAGATAAAAGACAGAAAAAGCCCACAGATACATTTCTTTTTCTTCCTCCACTATAGAGTATTTAGAAGCTTTTCATCAAGCTTGGCATGACCTACCCGGATTTTCCTCCATGGCTGCACAATCTGCTGGGTATTTTGTGAAGCCATAACTAGCTCAGTAACAACCACCAAATTATATTTACTTCCTCTCCTTTCTTGTCTTACTTTCATTTTTTTTACTTTGCTTTTGCTGCTCTGGAATTGCACCTTCCAGTATGGCCTTAATACATAAGATTTGCTTCAGACAGTTTTCTAAGGGACACAGCCTAAGATATGTCCAAACTGAGATAGTGAAAAGCTACTACTTAAAAGATGTCTCTAATGTAGTAAATCCTGTGCTTTAAAAAATATATTGCAGTATGATAGAATGCAAATTATATTTTAATAGTATATATAAATAAGTGGTGAACATATGGTATGGATAGTAAATATATTTTTGAATATAAAATTTCAAAATTTCTAATGAATATAAAATTTCATTGGAAATTCATAATTTTTACAAATTATCCTTAGTCTATTTATAAAGAGAATATATTCATTTTGAACCTATTAACTGGTAAGTTCAATAATTCAAACACCTTTTTTTAAAATCCTCACCTGAGAACATGTTTTTATTGATTTTAGAGAGTGAGGAAAGGAGCAAAAGAGAGAAACATTGACTAGTTTGTGATGGATACTGAGCCAGCGGTATCCATTGCTGCAGATGCTCGTCAAAACACGAGAAAAACATACACACGAACAACCAAGTCCTGTGGAGAAATAGGTATGAAACGGCCACTCTCTCCATTGGAGAGTGCCTTGGCCACCCTCTCTAGTGGAAAACATCTCGTTTTCCTGACCAAGCAGGCTTTTATTAAACATACTGATAGTCTGACCAGGAAGATAAAACAATTAGCTTTGAAAGGGAGTGGCAGATCTCCCACTGGGATTCTGAGATTTTGCGGTTTTATCATATAAAAAGGCTACAGAACCTAAAAGCTTAGTTTTGTTTCCTTCCCATGCCTTTATGCTCTAATTAAAGAGCATCCTCCAACAAGCAGATCTCACAGGATCTTTCATATTCTGTGTATCAGGCCTGATTGCCCCGGGGGATCCGCCGACTCTGGTCTGGACTGCACCACCCCTGTTATTTCCACAGGCCTGAGTCAGGCAGAGGAGACAAAGGCAGCCAGGAGGCTTGGATTTCTCACAACTAAGAACGAGGACTCAGGCTTTGACAAAGCCGAAGGGGCAGGGTTCGATGTCGATCACCCCTTCATTTCCACAGCTTGCCAAGTCCTTCCCTGAGGCCCCCACGTGATCATGCCTGTCTTAGGTGATTCCCACCATGGGAAATCTTACCCGTCATTGGCTAACTGATCAAACATTGGGGACCGGCACAGAACAGGCAGCGTTCATGCAGAGAAATAAGTCTTGTCTCCTTAGTGTCTCCTGGTTCTGAGGCCTCTTACTCAGCCTTAGCCATGGGCGGTTACAGTTTTCCTGAGACCAGGCAGGGTGGACCTCAACACTGGTTGCCTCCCATATGTGCCCCAAACAAAGATCAATCCCACAACCTACATATGTGCCCTGACTTGGAGTCAAACCCACAACATTTTGGTGCATGGGGTGATATTCCACCCAGCTGGGCTCAGCCACACAGCCAGGGCTCAGACACCTTTTAATTGCTGTCATAATTGACTTTTCACTGTTAGAATGAATCTTAACTTTCTTCTCTACATATTTTTTTTATTTACCCAGATGTAAACATAATATTAAAATACTAGGCTATTAAATGCTCTAGTACTTGCTATTATTACCCCTATGAAACCAACATTGTAGAGCTCAGGGGTGTCAAACTCATTTTCACCAGGGGCCACATTAGCCTTGTGGTTGCCTTCAAAGGGCTGAATGTAATTTCAATTCCTTAACAGTTGAGGAGTAGTTACATTTTTCACAGGTGGGCACAGGTAACCAGGTTCTTGGTGATCAGGACAAAGAATTGAACTGAACACCCAGAGTTTATAGAAGGGAACATGGGAGCAGGCCAACTCCAAGCAGAGATTGACCTCATGGGCTGGAGGGACTCTATTCTTATAGGGCAGATCCCTCCTGTGCCGGGGTACAGCCTCGGCGGGGTCTCAGGGTCCCTGAAGGATGCACGGCTAAGGCAAAGCAACTGAATCAAGACACCGGGTAGGGTGCCGGAGGACAGCCAGGCTCTCTAGACCTGACTGACTCACCGAGTAAAATCAATCTTTATTTTTATAGGGGAGATTATACAATATTCAATACATAGTATGATTATTAACACAAAAACAGTTACCATAGAAATAATTTCAAAAAGTACAGAAGGTTTTACAAATCAAACATATTAAACAAAGAAACTGAAATTTGCAAAAAGTCCCACAAAGATATTAAACAAAGGTCATTTTGACCAAGAGGGTCATCAATCAGATAACCAATGAAGCTACACAAGACAAACTTTCACATGCTGATTAATAATTAAATATCTACTAAATTTCTATAGATTGGTCTAAATCAAAGGGGTACAAGGAGTGCTTTAAAAACTAGTTATTGTTTATAGAAATTAGATAAATGATTCTTTACCTTGCTCTGTTAACTACATATCTGGGGGGGGGGGGGCTATATTATGTTTTTATGTACTGGGATTTTTATATTTTAATTAAAACTCCTTCCTCCTTTCTCCACCTGGTCCCAACAATAACTGCTCCTACCCAGGGCATGGGAAAGGCAGTGGTTCTAATAAATCTTGAGCTTTTGAATGGTGACTCCTTAGACATTCCCAGCAATGGCTTCCTTCGATGTTTGGCAGCTAGTCTGCCCATAGTTTAATTCTATCCTTTACTTTCCAGGTGGGGGGAGTGGACAGCATTAGGGTTATTAGGGGCTTCTAGTTAGTGGTCAGCAAATTATTCCATGCAGAATCAGAGGCATCGTGCAGAGTATTTTGTTATAAAGCACAGGTGTCCAAAAATTTCACCACCTGATGCTAATAGGGACAGGCATATGGGAAGAGATGGATAGGAGATCTGGCCACAGCCGCTTCTGCCTTGCAGACGTGTCTCATCCGACCCGACCTTGTCAAGGGTCGGATGTTAGACAGTCTCCAACACTCCTGGCTAGTTTTGGTGGGCTTTTACTGTGCGTGTACAAGTAGTTGTATTACTTTAAAGCTACTGCACATGTGGTCTCCCATGATTTTCCCTGATTGGCCACCAGGGAAGAGGGTCCCACAATGCTACCGAATTGATCTCCATTTCTCCTGGGGTCCTCCTGTACTAGCTTCACCTTTCCCTTCACCAGAGAATTATAGCTCTCCATGTTAGAGATTGGTGAAAAGGAAAGGAATTATTTATTCAAGTTATACAGACTTAAGAGTAATGACTTAATGTCTTCATCAAAATCCTAAAGTCCCTTAAAATGCCCACAAACACACACAGTCCTTCCTTTACTTGAGATATGGTACCCCTTTGCCCAGTCTGGGGTACCATATCTCAGGGAAAGAAATGGAAGTCCATGGCTCAGGCAGCCCCCAGTTCTTCCCAGTAATCCATGCCTGGTTGGTAGGCCTACCTTGGTGCCCAACACCATCAGTTGTGTTGTCAAGATCTCCAGATGAAGCTGCATGGTGGTTCTCCACTAAAGCCGAGTGGTGGTTCTCTGCTAAAGCTGCATGGTGATTCTTCTCATGGCTGCGGGGAGTGGCGGGATTCCCCTACTCTGGCCAAAGCCACATGGTTCTCCTCACTGCCACAGCCACATGTTCCCTCTCCTTACATGGCTGCAGCTATGTACTTCTCTCCCCACTGCCAAAGCTGCATGGCTCCCTCTTCAATGGCTGCCGAGTCTGGGTTTAAATATCCTTCCAGCTTTATTGGGCTGCCATCATGAGTCTGAGCAGGGGTGGTCCCATATCGTGGAGCTAATCCAAGCTCTCATGCAGGCACTGTAACTAGGGGGAGTTGCCTCCTAGTTACATCTTGGGGGGAAGTTCCTTCCATCCCCCTGGCTCAGAGCATGGCCACAGCTATTTAACATATCTATGTAACCAGTTAAAGGTTACAGATGTGTTAAATGACCACACCAGAGGTTGGCTGCAAAGCTGTTGCTATGCAAAACAGCTCTCAATGGCCCTGCTCCATGTGTCCCTACCCCCCAACTCACACCTGTGGTGGAGGGTGAGGGCATCCTATGTATCTAATATTTCCTGGACACCTTGAGTTCTGGACCCCATTACAAATACTTCTTTTGAGGGCCCTCTGGCTGCACTCTCCTACACATTTATACAATCCTAAAAGTATTTCAGCCCTTTGAAGGCAAAAGGGAAGCTGATGTGAGCCCCAGTGAAAATGAGTTTGACACCCCTGGTCTAACTAAAAAAAAAAAAAAAAAAAAAAAAGAACTGAATTAAAGGCCAAAAATTCTGAACTCAACTCAACATTTTAGTGCTTGTTAGTTGTGTGACTTAGGACTAGGCACAGTCCTCCCTGGGTATTAGTTTCATGAATAACATAAGCTACAAAAGATGACTTCAAAAGAACTCTCCATCACTAATACATTACGAATTTATTTACAAAATGATTTCCTACACACATTCTATATATATACAACTCCAGTATCTTTCTCTTGACCCCCGCTTCAGTTCATTCAACTTAATATTTACTCTATCACAGATTTTTATTGTTCTTTCATGAGGAACTTATTCATTCTGTTATTTATCAAATATGTGTCAAGTAAATACAGTGTACCCTGCACTGAAAGGTGCTGGGAAAATGATGGCAAGCAAAACAGGGTCTCCTGCTTTTGCTCCTTGAAGAAGCAAAATTGAGCACATTGCTCCTTGAACCAGTAGTCCTTGTGTTTGCTTAAGGTTTTTGACGGCGATATTCAGATGTGCTCTTCACAGCAAATCCCTGGAACTGCTGACCTCTGAACAACCCCTCTTCTTAGACTGGGATGCATCTAATCTCTCCTTGTTACCAGTGCTAAAACAGAGGCCTGACATCCTTGGCTGGGTTCCAGACCATCCAGGCAGCTCAGAGAAATATGACTTGTAACCACTGGGGCTGTTCCCTGCTGCCCTGAGTGCCCTACTCATCACCTTCAGGCATTGCTGATTTTCCAAATTTTGGTGGTTTTCTACAACATGACTGAGGTGATTTTTCAAGTATAACTTTCATTAAGAGTTATCACACAGCAAAAACTGCTGCTGTCTCAAGAATTAGAGTTTTAGTAATTTAGCTTTTAATGCACCCACAGCAATTTTCTCAAGGTGTGTGTCAGGGGCAGGCAGATGACTGGATCAGGAGATATTTTTTCTAATTAGCACATGCTGACTCCTGACACAGTTTGTTCTTCCGACAAGCAGAGTGTGATAACTTTCATAATCAGAGATGCTCAGAGGATTGGTATCTAAATTAGATCAAGGGTCAGGAAAAAACTTAGCACTTTAAGGAAACTGAAAATAATTGAATAAGGCTGAACATCTGAAATCAACTTGAACTGAACTTTACTATTTTATACTTCAAGCAAATGGCATTTAAGGCATTGTTTGGCAAATTCCTAAATAAAATTAAACTGTTACTTTTTCCCATGGGAGTCAATTAGTTTATGTTTCAGATTTCATTTTTTTTACAACACAGAAGCAATAATATTCTAAGATGATAAAATGATATAATATTATTTTACAAGTTTCAATAAATATTTTTGTGTATATGTGTATATACCTGCAGATTGTAGTACTTAGCACTCTGCTCTAACCCTCTGTGGCAGTGCTCATCGGTGTACTTTGGTACTGTTGTTCACTTTCCTGTTTTCCCTGCACTCTATAAGGATATGCGGGGGCTATATTTGCTCAACTTATATTTCCAGAACAATCTATTTGGTAAAATTGTTTGGCGGAATCTACTAAAGCTGAATATACATTTCTTCTCACTCAGCAGAATTATGTACATGTGTACATCAATCGATTTCCACAAGAATGGTCAACTATCTGATGCTCAACAAATACTTTTATTGCGATCCAATGAACTGTTGTGTGTTATTCAAAACAATGAACTAACAAAAATGTTAGCTGTATAGGTTTTAAGTATTATCCTAACATCTTATATCAACCCAAAATAGTTTTTTAATGATAAACCATAGTTATGTTTATTTTATATTCAATTCTTTTAATGTAGAAAATTAGATGAACTTGAAAAGTATCTATTTAAAAAATTTAGTTTTAATCTGACAATTTTACATGTGATTATTTCAGCAAAGATATACAGTCTGAATTTACTTCAAAACAAAAATATGAAAATTACTTGTCATTTATTACAAAATTATTAGTTTTTTTAGAAGACAACTAGAAAATTAACATGAATGCTTATGAAAGAGTTGTTTGTGTTCTGGGTATCAATGTGATAAAAAACTTAAGATAATAATTAAATAAAAAATCCTTATTTCAGTAAAAGCAAACCAATTTTTCAAAAAAATTTTCTTGTTATTTCTAGTTTATTTTCTTATTTTTTTTTTGTATTCCTCCTTGCACACTGTAATAGAATTAACCATTGATTTTCTTGATCACATGGTATAGTGGATTTCAAATGAGCTTTTCTAATGCAAGATACCTTGTGAACACGGACACTAAGTAAAGGCATTTTTCTGACTTAGTAACACCAGGTCTAAACACTTTTTGTATTTAAGGGATTGCTGGCTCTACCACTTCTCACCTTTCTAATTTTTCTTAGTTTTTAATTGACGCTAGTACCTGGTACATAAGAAACATCCAGAAGAATTACTGCTATCATTGCTCTTGTTGATTTTGTTAAGATAAAGTAAGTTACTCTTTTATTTATTATTTTAAATGAAAAATGTTATTAAATATAGTACAAAATATAACATTTAACAAATCATAAATAAAATGTTTAGTAAACATTAAGAAGTAAAATAAATCAAAACCCTTGCAACTCCCACCAAAATCAACAAATAGAACATAACAGTAGCCCAGAAAATCTCAGTCATGCTCCCATTTAATAAACATCCCCGAAGTTGAAGATTCTCCTGATATCTTATCACCAGACTAGATTTCTTATGTCTGGGCTTGAGATAAGTGGAATTAGCAGTATGTTTTCTTTTGTGTCTGGTATATTTCATTCAATATTCTGAGATTCATTCATGTTACCATGTGTGTGAGTAATTAATTTGTTTTAATTCCTTTATAACATTGACACTTTATCAAAGAAGACATATATGTGGCAAATACGCACATTAAAAGATTTTCAGATCATTATTTGTGAAAGAATACCATCCCGACTGTCCCACGGTTTTCACCTCAGCTGCGGTTGTTCATTAAAACACGCATAATATACAGAACCTAGCATAATTCTGTGGGGACATAGAGAACATGACCACCCCCTCTAGTGGGGAGCGCGCCGTGTCCATTCCCAGGCAGATTTTTATTGAGAAAGCCAACTCAGTTTGTGGATTCACAGTCTGGCAGAAAGGATCAAAGGGAACAGGTAACTTACAAAGATGCTAACAGAATTCCTGCTGTGATTCTCAGCAGAGATTGGAGTTTTATCATATGAAAGGACTACAGGTTCCAAAGGTTTCCTGTCTGTGCCCTCAAATTCCAAGTTAATAACATCCTCCAACAAACAGATCTCCCAGGATCTTGCATATTCTATGTCCCAGGCCTGATTACCCCGCGGGGGTCCACCGTCTCTGGTCTGAGCTGCCTCTTTGGCTATTTGCTTAGCCCTGAGAAGGGCAGGAGACAGAGGCAGCCAGGAGACTTGGATTTTTCACATCTAAGTACAAAGACTCAGGCTAAGAGGGGGCAGGGGTTGATGTCGATTACCCCTTCCTTTCCACAGCCCCTTCATTTCCACAGCCCCATGAGTCTCATTCCAGAGGCCTTTACATGATCAGAACCTGTCTTAGGTTGTCCCTCCCTTGAGGAATCTTACCCGTCCTTGGTTAACTGATCAAGCATTAAAGGCCAGGCACAGAGCACGTAGCATTCATGCCAGGGGAATAAGTTTTGTCTCCTTAGTGGCTCCTAGTCCAGAGATCTCTCACTCAGCCTAAGTCACAGAGGGTCACAGCTTCCTGAGACCAGGCAGGGCAGTTCTCAACAATTACTGTTAGGCATATTCAAATTAAAAGCACAAGGTACACCCTTCTGCCAAGAAGATACACACATGTGCAATAGATATATAAAAAGATGCTCAACTTCACTAGCTATTAGGAAAAAAGCAAATCAAAACTACAATGAGATACCACTTCACACTTGTTAGAATGGTTATTATCAACAAATCAGGTAATAACAAGTGTTGGAGAGGTTGTGGAGGGAAAGGAACCTCATTCACTGCTGATAGGAATGTAAATTGGTACAATCACTATGGAAAAAAGTATGGAGGTTCCTCAAATAATTGAAAATAGAATTACCATGTGACCCAACAATCCCTATTTTGAGAATCTACCCCCCAAATTTGACAGCATTCATTCACAAAGATATATGCACCCCTGTGTCATTGCAGCATTATTCACAGTGGCCAAGATGTGGAAACAACCAAGGTGTCCTTGGGTAAGTGATTGGATAAAGAAGATGTGATATATATGTACAATGGAATACTACTCAGCCATAGAAAATATGAAATGCTGCCATTTGTGACAATATGGATGGGTCCTGAGAATATCATGATAAGTGAATTAAGTCAGAAAAAGCTAAAAAACATATAATTTTGCTCATATGCGAAATACAAAACTGAAACTCGTGGACACAGACAACAGTATGGTGGTTACCAAAGGGAAGAAGGTGGGGACAGTAAAGAGTAAAATGAGCCAAATATTGTACATGGTGAAGGAATTTGGCTGTGGGTGGTGGGCACACGATATAATATACAGATCATGTAACAGAAATGTATACTTGAAACATATAATTTTATTAACCAATGTCATCCCAATAAATTTAATTAAAATAAAATTAAAAAAGGAAAACATAAGTTACAAAACACATATCTTAGATTATTAAAATTATAAATACTATACAAAGTGTTGGTATGGATGTTGAGCAATGGAAACCTCTCCTATATGGCTAGATTTTAGAATGGGGCAACAACTTTGGAAAACATTTGACAGTTTCTTTAAAAATTTAAGCCTAGATTTGCCATGTGATCCAGACATCCAATCTTAGAAATTTATTCAAGACCAGTGTGAGCATATATCCTTAAAAAGGCTTGTTCAATAGTAGTCATAGCAGATTTATTCATAAGAGTCCTATACTGGAAAAAACAAAGCAAATGCCCATCACCATGTGAATGAGTAAACAAATTGCAGTATACCTTACCATTGAATACTACTGCATTTCATTCAAAATTTCAAAGAGAGCAATGGCTATATGAAATAACAAAAATTTTCATTATGATTATACCAAATGAAAGAAGTCAGATTAATATAAGACTACATACTATATCATTTCATTTATATTAAATTTTAGAAAATGTGAATTAATATATAGTGAGGGAAAGTATATCAGTGGTTGCCTGGAAGAGGGGATGTGGAAAACTACTGGGGGAGAGATTACAAAAAGGCTTGAGGAAACTTGAGGGAAATGGATTTGTTCAATATCTTGATGTGGTCATGGTTCAAAAGATGTGTAATATGTCAAGCTAATCAAGTGAACATTTTTACTGTGTTCAGTTTGTTACATCCCAATTAAACTTCAATAAAATAATTATAATACTTTTCTCAGTAACTTAATAAATAATTTGCTGCTAATAGCAATTATAATCATTGAAAGAATAAATGAACTAAAACATTCATATTTAGTGTTCTAAAATTTTTTTAGCTTCCCATTTCCTTGGAAATAAATGTTATATTTCATTAACTGATCATGAAGTCAGTGTGGGTCAGAACAGTGCAAATGATGATACATAAATGTGTACATTTATCTATTTGCTCCCCAAACATTTCTTTTTCAATTACTGTCTGCTATGAGTTAGGAGTTCAAAATGAAAGCCTGAACAAATAACTCTGCTTTGTGTAAACTTATGATGAAAATATCGTGTTACAAGTGTGGGTTTTGAAGTTGAGATCCTGTGCAGAGATGAACAAGTTGATTTTTTAGGTAATCCAGAAAAGGAGAGAAATTTTCTATACCAAGAGAATACAGTGGTGGAAGTTAATTTGGAGGAGGTAATAAAAAGAGTTAAAATAATTATGGTGCATGAGGAAGATATTAGAGCTCATGAGAGCTCTAGTTTATGCTGGAAGTTTGAATGGGAACTTTAGAACCTAAAGTAGTATAGAAAAAAGTCAATTGTGTCAACAGTGTGGTCTAGGAAAGGTGTGTGGAGGTAAAAACGGGGCTAAGGAAGGCTAAGGCCAACTTTTGTTACAGGTAGAGAGAAAGAGAGAAACAAGCAAAGAAACTAAACAAAGATCAATAAAAAAATTGAGGAATAATGCGCAGAAAGATAATGGAGAGGAGAAATACAAATCATAATAATAACTTAGCAATACTCACTAAATATCCATTATTTGAAATTGTGCTATGGAAACTTCATTCTAATAGTACTGATAGAAGAAAAATGGCATGCCATGATGTTTTTCTGATCAAAGTTGTACCAATCTATATACATATTCCTATTTTGAAAATAGTTACTTCCAGAGAGCCACAAAATTAACACTTAAAGCTAAATTGAATAGCCCTGCCATTCCAAAGTGTGATTATTCCATGCATTCATCAAATTTCGTCCTCATCATCTGATTCAATTATTCACAACTATTTGTTCAAGTGTTTAAAGCCTGTGACATTAAAAAATCTTTTCCTACTAACTTTATTTTGGTTTCTAAGCATTTTCAAGTGCTAATGAAGACTGAGATGAACTTGGCTAAAAATGCTTCCTGAATTTTACTGGTTCCTTACTAGGCAGAAAAGTCATCTGACACTTAAAAATAAAAGCGTTAGAGGAAAATGGCAAAGTCAACTGCCAAGAAAGTTTGAATGAGCCTCAAAAGCTTTAAGAAAGTTGTGAAGGGGAATGTGAAATATTAAAACAAGAGCTAATTGTGTTAGTAGTTTCAAAATCCTCAGTTGAGAAAAAGATTCAGAACTTAGACTTTAAATCAATATAATTAAAGATGAGGTCATTTGTATCTTTACTGCTGAAGTTCAGAATATTTATTGCCTCCCCTCTCCCAAAAAATAACAGATGAAAATAAAATAAACTTTAAAGATGCTTTAACTTCATTTAAATATTCTGAATGGAATTTCTGACCTTTTTTCCAAGACAATGTAATATTTCTTTATAAACATAGTGGAAAAATTGGATAAAAATATTCTTGAAAAATCTCTATTCTCATTCTTCTCAAATTTAATTACAAAGTTTGTTTGTTTTCCTGAAAAAAAGTAACTCGAGTATATTCTGATGTTGCTGAATAATGAAATTTTTAAAACATTAATAGTTTCTAGATGATATTTATGTGTTCTGGTTTACAAATACCATAACTTAAATTAGTTATATTGAATAGTATGGTTAAGATAAGCATTTCAACTTTCCATTTGCAAATATTTCTTTGGTTTCAAAAAACCAAATGTCAGGAATTCTTGCAAAGAAAAATAAAGTAAAATAGAGAAATCATTTTGCCATTCACAAAAACAAAACAGCATACGAAAATAAAATGTTTGACATTTTGGACATAAAAATGTTAGTATAAAATGACATTTGGATGAGATTAGAATAAACAATTCTATATGGTATAGATTAAACTCTCTTTGCCACAAATATGGCTTTAAAATTAAGGTTCCGTTCTTCAGAAAACAATAAAAAGAGAATCTGAGGTTCGGCCAAGCAGGTTTGCTGCTCCGTTTTTCCAAACCTTAGAGCTTTATGAATACCTGCCTGTGTCTCCAAATGGAGACAAGCCAGGCAAGAGGTGAAACACTGTTTATGACGGTGGTTTCGATTGTTTCAGGAAACACAAAACACGCATCCACTAATGAGGGAGTTTCATATTACTTGAATGATTGTAAAATATTTGTATATGAAAATAACCATTCAATCTATCACCCTCAGGAACTCTCTCTCTTTTCCTTCTGAGACTGAAAAAGATACTACCTTTTCCTTTACCTGAGTCATTTCAACGTTGTGTTTGATGTTCAATGTGTATGGTTCCTTAAGAGCGTAAATTTTATTCATCTAGTCAACATCAAATAAGGGGCAGCCTCTAGTTTAAAATAATTTTATCTGATTTTTCATTTTGCACCTATTAACTTAAAGGCAACAAAATAAAAACTAAGCAACCAAAGCAGAAATGTGTCCACTTCCAGGGAACAATAACCCATATAATTATTTCAAAATGAATATTGGAGAGGCTTGCTTAATTCATGTGATACACAATGTGGACTTACAGGTACTTAGAAATGCTGTTGTAACCTTTTATTTGCCTTTGAAATAAATTATTCCATGGCAGTTTCAATGTAGCACCAACAAGGATGGGTTTTATAATACAAAGGGTTGTTTTACAATACGATTCTGGCATCACACTTTTCAACTTTCCTTCAAGGGAAACAGGGAGGATGGTTCAGGACAGAGAATGGGGGCTGAGGGATGAGGCAGGAGCAATAGTTTCACTAAAGGAAGTCAGCTGTTTTTCTAGATTGTTTGAAAAGTCTTGATTTGTTGAACTATGAGAAAGTGATTTATATGTGTGTATGTTAAATAGTATATATGCATGTACATTATATATTAAATACTTATGCATACATACTATAATACTTCAAATATACTATGTGTACTTCATAAATACCATATATATGATATATATAAAAGTACTATGTCAGAACACCTGAGAGTTCTAATAAGTAAGTTATATATGTATAGATATAATATATAAAAAGGCATGATGTCAGAATACCTGTGAGTTCTGACAAAAAATAAGTTCTATAAGTAAAGCTGTTAACACAATACTTATAACAGAGTAAGTGATCGGAATTCTATTAATATTACTATAAAATTTTACTATAATTATTTTGATATTGAAAGTTAGTTTGCTGTCATTAGAATAAAATAATTTAAGTAGTTTTCAGAAAATATTCTGGTTTAGCAATTACTCATATTCATCTCATTTTTATAATTTTAACTAAAAACATTAATTAAGAATCATATTTAATTCACTTGAGATCTATAATAATATATAGTCAGATCAGGACATGTTAATCTCAAACTCTAGGGAACAACATCAAACGGTAGGTTTTAGGCTAGTTGACATCACTCTCAATAATTTTAAAAATACAAAATTTTTTATGTGCTGTTTCTAAAGCCAAATGAACTTCTAGTTCTTTATTTTTCATTATTAACTGAGATGTAAAGGACATAACATATGAATTGATTCATTGCCAAATTGTACTTGCTTTCAGTTGCATAGCCTATATATGATGTGTCAATAAGGAAACATTGTATGCAATATTAATGTGTAAGTGTTAATATTTGGGAAATATTTTTTATTCAGCTAGGAAGATATATTATTATTAGATTCATAGAAAGAAGGTGAAGATCCTACATCTTCCCTTTTATGCATTTGATTAGAGAATTTCTGATGATGAAAATGATGCAAGCCTTTATACTTTACCCTGTATTTTCTCTTTTAGAAGTTTTATAGTTTCAGTTCTTCAGTTTTAAGTCTTTAATCCATGCTGATTTTTTTATAAGTAAGAGGTTGAATTTCACTTTTGGGTTTTTGTTTTTTTTTTTACTTGTTTTCTCAGCACCATTTATTGAAAAAGACATCCTTTCCCAAATGTGTGTTCTTGGCATGTTTGTCAAAGATGAGTAGGCTTATATATCTGAGTTCTCCATTTTATTCCATTGATGTACATGGTCTTTATGTCAAGACCATACTATTTTAATTATTGTAGCTTTTTAATACATTTTTAAATCAGGAAGTGTGATGCTCCCACCTTTTTTCTCAAGATTGCTGAGACTATTCTGGCTCTTTTGTGGTAGTATATGTGTTTAACTTTTAAAAATCTATTTCCACAAAAAATGCATTAAGATTTTGATGAGGATATCATTGGTTCTATAAATTTCTTTGGGTAATATACATATTTTAACAAAACTAATTCTTCCATTTTGTGATCACAGGGTGTTTTCCCATTTATTTGTGTATCCTTTGATATCTTTTATCATTTTTTTATAGTTCTCAGTGGACAAGCATTCACCTCTTGGTTAACCTTATTTCCAAATATTTTATCCTTTTTGATGAAACCATAAATTGGATTGTTTGTTCAAATGGCTAATTTTTCAGTGTATAAAAATGTAATTGATTGATTTTGGCAATGATTTCTTGCATATGTCACCAAACGTACATGCAACAAAGGTAAAAATAGACAATTGGGAATTCGTCAAACTATAAAACTTCTATACAACAAAGAAAGCAATTAACAAAATTAAAAGGAAAACTATAGAATGGGAGAAAATACTTGCAAATCATATATCTAATAAAGAGTTAATTTCATCCTGACTGGTGTGGCTCAGTGGACTGAGTGTTGGCCTGTAAACCAAAGAGTTGCCTGTTTAATTCCCAGTCAGGGCACATGCCTGGATTGTGGGCCATGTCCCGGAAGGGGGTGCATGAGAAGCAACCACACATTTATGCTTCTCTCCCTCTCTTTCTTCCTCCCTTCCTTTCTGTCTAAAAATAAATAAAATCTTTAAAACAAAAGAGTTAATCTCTAAAATATGTCAGAAATCTCAACAACTCAATACCAAAAGAGCAAATAACTTGAATTTAAAAATTGGGCAAAGGACTTGAACAGACATTTCTCCAAAGAAGACCAAAAAAATGGCCAACAGATATGTAAAAAGATCATCAATAACATTAATCATCAGAGAAATGCAAATAAAAACTACAATAATATATCACCTTATACCTATTAGGATGACTATATTAAAAAGTCAAAAGATAATGTGTTGGCTAGATTTTTGAAAAATTGGAACCATTTTACACTATTGGTAGGAATGGAAAATTGTGCACCAGTAATGGGAAACAGTATGAAGTTTCCTCAAAAATATACAAATGCAACTTCCATATGACCAAGCATTCCAGCTTAATGGGTATATAGCTCAAAGAATTAAAATCAAGGTCTTGAGAACATACCTGTACCTCCATGTTCATTGTGGTGCTATTCACAATAGCCAAGATATGAATATGGCCATGTCTATCAAAAGGTGAATGGGAAATAAAAATGCCATATATTTCCACATGGATTATTATTCAGCCTTAAAAAAGAAGGAAATTCTTATATTTGTAATAATATGTATGAATCTGGAGGACATTATATAAAATAAAATAAGGCACTCATTGAAGAAAAATACTGCATGATTCAAATAGTGGGTTTAAAATTGTTGAAGTCATAGAAGCAGAAAATACAATAGTAATTGCCAGAAGTTGGAAAGGGGGAAGTAAGAAGCTGCTCTCCTACGGGTATAAAGTTTCAGTTATGCTAGACAAGTAAGTTCTACAGGTCCAACGTACCACACAGGGCTATAGTTAACAACACAGCATTGTGAACTGTAAAACTTGTTAAGAGAGTAAATCTCATGTTAAGTGTTCTTACCAACCCTACTGCACTCTCTCCCCACCAAAAAAAGAGGCATATAAGGAAACTCTGGGAGTTTGGGGGTATTTGATTGTGGTGATGATACCTATGCCCAAACTCATCAAATTGTACACATTAAATTATGTAGTTATTTGTATATTAATTTTACCTCAATAAAGTTTTAAATATGAAAATAAAATTCACCAAGGTAAAAAGGAGAGAAGAAAAAGAAAAGAAACTGTATTATGTGGAATGACCCTGAAAATGACTGAAACCTTATGACAATATTGAAAAAATTGGTAACTGATAAATTTATGAATATTATTTTGTTATATGACCAATATACAATTTTATGAAAGTACTTCCTAATTCACTACTCAAAAATAACTTTTGCATTTTATATATCATTTGCAAGAGAAAATAAATGTTACAGTTTTCCTACAATGAGTTTTCATTACAACTTTTCAATAATCTGCTCCCTGCCCATTTTAAATGTTCATAGAATTTGTTCTATGTGTCAAAAAAATGATAACAACAAAGGTTACATTTTTAATTTGTACCAAACACAAAAATAATATTATTTATATCTGTTATAAAGATGATACTTTTAACAATGGAAATTATGTTTTATAATATTACATTGGTTATAAATATCTTAATGTTCTTTTTTCTTAAAATAGTGCAGAAAAGTTTTACTGACTTGTTTTTAAGATTCTATTTCTTATAGCTGTAAGATTGCACTAACAGAAGAAAGCAAAAACAATTATTAGATATCACCCTTTAAAGAACATTCACATTGTAAATGTTACCTGTAACATTAGCAAGAATTTCTAAGTGTGTTGGTGATTTGTGTTTCTTTTCCATAGAAGAAACTCTCACAGTTTCTAGAAGGCTCTCCTTTTTCTTCACTTTTTTTTTGACAGTTGAGACATATCTAACTATCAAAGCATATACATGTAAAATGTGTAAGGTATTCCATGAAGCAATTTGTAAAAAAGACAACCTAATAGAAAAATGTGCAAAGTACTTGAATGACTACTTCAGAAAAGAGAAAACACAAAAGACCAATAAACATTAAAAATACTCAATTTTATTAATAAAATAAAGCCAATTAAAATAAAAATCAGTTTTTACAATCTCTAGATTAAAAAAAATTGTCTGCCAATACCAAGTATTGGCAAACAGGTGGCTACTGGGAGTAGAAATTTGAAAAATCAATGAAAAAAATAAAACCAATGCAGCCGTACTTAGCAAGTAGTTGTATACATTAATGCTATATTTTCACTCCTACTTAGAAATTATAAAGAAGTGTTCAAGAGACTAAAATAATGCTAATAACAATAGTGTTTACCTTTGCAAGAAAAGCATTTAAAAAACAGACAACATGATAAATTGTGTTACAGTCTTACAGTGGAATCAAGGTTATCACCTTGCTCAGCTCAAGGGCACCATTCACACAGTCAGCACATTTATATAAAAAGGTCTTTAGCTTCAAGTTCACAGTCAGCACATGTAACAGTTTGTTTTACAAGCAAAATTGTATCAAGTTATGTTTCCTCATTCTTAAGTTATAAGAAAAAGATATCCTACATAACTTATAGACTTAAAAACTTTTATATAGTGTGTGTTCATGCATGTGTATATAAAATCTTTGTAAAATTTCTATGGATGAAATTCTACCAAATAGCATTATTTCTTTCAAATATGAAAGGTATAGGATTGGTCAAAAAGTCCATATATTGTTGTTTGGGTTTTTTTTGCATAAAAGACACTTTTTTTTCATTTTCACCAATAAGTTTATTGATTTGGATATCTTGAGTAAGTCAGCTATCTCCTGCTGTTGGCTTCTAGTGGGTACAAGCCAGGGGTGCTGCTAAACATCTTCCAATGCATAAGACAGTCCCACATCAATGAATTATTTGGTCAAAATGTCAATAGTACCAAGAAACTGCAAACCAATTTTGACACATTCAATCAGCCACAAGACCTTCTCCATACACTGCACAAATCTTTTTTGTGTTTCAGTTGCATTTTTACCTTTCTTGAAATAAGAAAGCATACTATACCAAAAATATTCCTGATTTTCTTCCATCTTCAATTTTCAAATGGCTACACAAAAATTCACAGATTTCATAAGTTTTTTTTAATGCACACTGATACAATCTAACAAAATTGTTTCTTTTTTTTCTTTTTTCTTTTTTTTTATTTTTTTTATTTTAATGATTGTTTAAGTACATTTTTCTCCCCTTTACTCCCAATCAAGCCCACGCATCCCCCTCCCATCTTCCCTCCCGTTACCACCCTCCCTCTAGTTTTATCCATGTGTCTTTTAACTTTGTTCCTGCAAACCCTTCCCCTTTTCCCCTGAAATTCCCTCTTCTCTCTCTTCTGGCCACTTCCTGCCTGTCCCCTAATGCAGTGTCTTTGACTATATTTTGCTTGTTTCTTTGTTTTGTTGTTTAGGTTCCTGTTAAAGGTGAAATCATGTGGTATTTATCTTTCACTGCCTGGCTTATT
>PVIA01009178.1:0-63640 GCA_004024845.1 Tonatia bakeri | reverse complement strand
AAGGAAAGGAAAGGAAAGGAAAGGAAAGGAAAGGAAAGGAAAGGAAAGGAAAGGAAAGGAAAGGAAAGGAAAGGAAAGGAAAGGAAAGGAAAGGAAAGGAAAGGAAAGGAAAGGAAAGGAAAGGAAAAGAGAGAGAGAGAGAGAGAGAAATGCATGTACATAGATGGCAATGAATAAGTACCTATCAATAATGACCTTAAACATAAATGGATTAAATGCTCCAATCAAAAGGCACAGAATAGCTGAACAAATAAGAAAGCATGACCCCCACACATATGCTGCCTACAAGAGACCCATCTCAGGATAAAAGAACTACACAGGATGAAAGTGAATGGCTGGAAACAAATTTTCCAAGCAGATGGACAGGGAAAGAAAAGCTGGGGTAGCAATACTCATATCAGACAAAATAGGCTTCCAAAAAAAGTGCCATAAAGAGAGAACCAGAAGGCGGCTTCATAATACTCAAGGGAAGAATCCACCAAGAAGACATAAACATTGTACACATATATGCACCCAACATAGGAGCTCCCAAATACATAAAGAAAATCATAAAGGACTTCAAGAAAGATATTGACAGCAACACAATTATAGTGGGGAATTTTAACACCCCACTGTCAAAAGTGGGCAGATCTTCCAAACAAAATATCAACAAAAAAATCATGGCATTAAACAATGCCATAGAGTAAATGGACTTCATTGATATATAGAGAGCCCTCCATCCCAAAGAAGCTAAATACACATTCTTTTCAAATGTGCATAGAACATTTTCAAAGAAAGACCGCATGATAGGACACAAAATAAGCCCCAACAAATCCAAGAAAATTGAAAGTATGCCAAGCATTTTCTCGGATCACAAGGGACTGAAACTAGAAACCAGCCCCAAGGAGGAAATCCCAAAACACTCAATCATGGAGATTAAATAGCATGGTATTAGGCATTGAATGGGTCAAGAATGAAATTAGGGAAGAAATAAAAAAGTTTCTGGAAACAAATGAAAATAAACTCACAACAAACCGAAACTTATGGGACAAAGCAAAGGCAGTCATGAGAGGGAAGTTCATAGCATTACATGCCTACCTAAAAATGATAGAAATATTTCAAACAAACAACCTAACCCTACGTCTACAAGAACTTGAGGAACAACAACCAAGACAACTCAGAGCAAGTAGAAGGAAGGGAATAACCAAGATCAGAGCAGAATTAAATGACATAGAGACTAAAAGCGCAATTCTAAGGATCAATGAATCCAGGAGCTAATTCTTTGACAAGATCAACAAAGTCAACAAGACTTTAAGCAGACTCATCAAGAAAAAAAGAGAGATCCAAATAAACACAATCAGAAATGAAAGAGGAGAGATTACAACTGACGCCACAGAAATACAAAGGGTTGTAAGAAATTACTATGAAGAACCGTATGCCAAGAAATTTGAAAATGAACGTGAAGTGGACAAATTTCTAGAAAAATATAATGTTCCAAAACTCAATGAGAAGAAGCAGAGAGCCTAACAGACCAATAACAGCAAATAAAATTGAAGTAGTAATCAAAACACTTGCAACACACAAAAGCTCTGGACCAGATGGTTTCATGGGAGAATTCTACAAAGCACTTAAGGAAGAGCTAACCCTTATTCTTCACAGACTATTCGAAAAAATCCAAAAAGATGGAAGACATCCAAACTCTTTTTATGAGGCTGCATCATCCTAATCCCAAAACCAGATAAAGACACAACAAAGAAAGAAAACTTCAGGCCAATATCGCTGATGAACATAGATGCTAGATTCCTCAACAAAATATTGGCAAACTGCATCCAACAATACATTAAAAAGATCATACACCACAACCAAGTGGGATTCATCCCAGGGATGCAAGAGTGGTACAATATTCACAAATTAGTAAATATAATTCATCACATAAACAAAAGGAAAGGCAAAAATCACATGATCATATCAATAGATGCAGAAAAAGCATTTGATAAAGTACAGTACCCATTTATGATAAAAACACTCTGCAAAGTGGGAATGGAGGGAGCATTTCTCAACATAATAAAGGCCATGTATGAGAGACCTATAGCCAACATCATACTCAATGGGCAAAAACTAAAATCTTTTCTACTAAGATCAGGAACAAGAGAAGGCTGTCCACTTTCAGCACTTCTATTCAATATAGTACTGGAAGTTATACCCACAGCAATCAGACAAGATAAACAAATTAAAGGTATCAAAATTGGAAAGGAGGAAACAAAACTGTCACTGTTTGCAGATCATGATAGTGTACATAGAAAATCCTATAGGTTCTGTCAAAAAACCGCTCGACCTAATAAATGAATTTGGCAAAACAGTGGGATACAAAGTCAATATCCAGAAATCAAAGGCATTTCTGTACACCAACAATGAAGTAGCAGAACCAGAAATCAAGAAAAATATCACATTCAGTATAGCAAAAAGAAAAATAAAACACCTAGGAATAAACCTAACCAAAGAAGCAAAAGACCTGTATTCAGAAAACTACATAACACTGAAGAAAGAAATCAAGGAAGACACAAACAAATGGAAACATATACCATGGTCATGGATTGAAAGTATTAACATCATCAAAATGTCCATGCTACCCAAAGCATTTAACAGATTCAATGCATTACCTATTAAAGTACCAATGGCAGATTTCACCAGCATAGAACAAACACTTCAAAAATTTATATGGAACCATAAATGACCTCCAATAGCTGCTGCAATTTTGAGAAAGAAATGTAAACTAGGAGGGATCACAATACCTGATACTAAACTGTATTACAAACCCACTGTAATGAAAACAGCCTGGTACTGGCATAAAAACAGGCACATGGACCAATGGAACAGAACAGAGAGCCCAGAAATAAACCCAAGTCTCTATGGTCAATTAGTGTTTGACAAAGGAGGCAGGAACACAAAATGGAGTAAAAATAGCCTCTTCAACAAATGGTGTTGGGGGAATCTGACAGCTACATGCAAAAAGAAAAAAAATTGAAACACGAGAACCAACTTACACCTTACACAAAAATAAATTCAAGGTGGATAAAAGACTTAAATATAAACTGTGACACCATTAAAGTTCTAGAGGAGAACATAGGCAGAAAAATCTCAGATATTTTATGCAGAAACTTTTTTACTGACATGTCCCCTAGAGCAAGGGATATCAAGGAAAGAATAAACAAATGCAATCTCATCAAAATAAAAATCTTCTGCACGGCTAAAGAAAACAGTATTAAAGTAAAAAGAGAACAAACTGTATGGGAAAACATATTTGCCAATGATACCTCAGACAAGGGCTTAATCTCCAAAATATATAAAGAACTTACATGACTCCACTCTCAGAAGACAAGCAACCCAATTAAAAAATGGGCAAAGGACTTGAACAGACACTTCTCCGAGGAGGACATACAGAGGATCCAGAGACACATAAAAACATGTTCAATATTGCTAGCTATCGGAGAGATGCAAATCAAAACCACAATGAGATATCACTTCACACCAGTCAGAATGGCCATCATAAACAAAGCAACAAAAAACAAGTGTTGGAGAGTTTGTGGAGAAAGGGGTTCCCTAGTTCACTTTTGGTGGGACTGCAGACTGGTGCAACCACTATGGAAAACAGTATGGGAATTCCTAAGAATACTAAAAATGGATCTGCCTTTCGACCCAGCAATACCACTGCTAGGATTATATCCTAAGAACCCTGAAACACCAATCCAAAAGAACCTATGCACCCCAATGTTCATAGCAGCACAATTTACAATAGCTAAGTGCTGGAAGCAACCTATGTGCACATCAGTAAATGAGTGGATCAAAAAACTGTGGTGCATTTACACAATGGAATTCTATGCAGCAGAGAGAAAGGAGGAGCTCCTACCCTTTGCAACAGCATGGATGGGGCTGGAAAGCATTATCCTAAGCAAAATAAGCCCGACAGTGAAAGACAAATACCATATGATCTCACCTTTAACAGGAACCTAAACCAAAAACAAAGAAACAAACAAAATATAGTCAAAGACACTGAAATAGAGTACAGGCTGACAGTGACCAGAGGGGAGAGGGGAAGGAATTTCAGGGGAGAATGGGAAGGGTTTACAGGAACAAATATAAAGGACACATGGACAAAAACTATGGGGGAGGTGGAAATGGGAGGGAGGTGGGGAGGGATGGGTGGGTGGGCTGGAATGGAAGTAAAGGACAGAAAACTGTTCTTAAAGAATGATTAAAATAAAATTAAAGAAAAAATATGTATTTAGTAAAGCTAACTCTCGCAGGAAGCTAAAAGAATAGGTGGGTTAGGTTCTTCAATCAATACTATAAATTTACCATACTATTAAAATAATATGTGCATTAAATAAATTAATAGTCAGTATAATAAATGCTTTATCTCATATTTAATATGAATTTACTTATTTACTTTATACTCAATAAAGTAAATATATTTTTGATATTGAAAGGGTCACAATTGTTAGGTTTGCTACCTAAAAGATGTTTTTAAATCTTAGTTATCACTAGGACTATTATATGTTAGTAATTATTAATATTGGTAAGCAAATTATAGGTTTATAAATTTGATGGCTATGACAAGAACTCTAGAGAAAAATTTTCTGAGTTTAGACTAGCAATATAAAACAAGAAAATGCTGGCAATTGCATGAAGTTCAAAATATTTAACCTTATATTTATAATCCCTATGATATTGTAAATCAATTACTATAAAATAAAAATAAAGTGGGAAGAAATTTCTGAGCAAGATAATAGGAATTGTCTATTTTTCCCTAAAAATTTTTAAATGAGAATGCTCCCAGTGAAGATTAAGTATTAATTAGCTCCTGAAAGCAGTAGGACTGAGTCTGGGTAGTTATAAGGGCCTGATAGAGGGGGCTCATGTTACCTCTCTAAGCTTTTGCATTCTCTCTTCTTCAAAAATATTTGCTAAGAAGGCCTAAGAGCTCATGCAGACTCTCATTTTAAAACATAAAAGACTTGAGACCTAAAAAACTAAAATAGCTTCAGGCGAACAAAACAGAATTTGTACATCCATCTCTTTTCCATTCCAGTGATAAACTGTCAATAATTTTGCCAATGTCCCTACCAACCAAACCTGAGAAGCCTATGTCTTACATCTGGGGTACGTAACACTGGAGACAATGCCAGACCTTTGAGGAAGTCCCACTCACTTGGCAAGCTGCGAGGCGGAGGAGGACGCACGCTGTTTATGGCTCTCATGTGAGACAGAATGGCTGAGGAAAGGGAAGACACAGGCATCTTGACAGCTTAAAGGCAGTTAGGCAGAGATGGCTTGAGAGGCAAAGGATGACTTTTCCTTGATGCCTCATAAAGCCGAACCCTCAGGGTGCCCTCTGATAGGCTATGTATTTCGGAACCTTCCCTTATGATTCTGACCAGTGTTGTCATTGCATTCTGAGAGGGAGGCTGGTCCAGGAATTCATGAATGGTGCTCTGGGAAACACCATGAGCAACAGGAATGAAGAAGGAAATCCCTACAGAATCACAGAAATGAAGATCACATGGGGGGTTATCAGTGGGTGGAAAGGAGGGGAAAAGGTACAGGGAATAAGAGGCATAACTTGTAGGTACGCAATAGACAGAGGGACATTAAGAATAGTATACGAAATAGAGAAGCCAAAGCACTTATATGTACAACCCACAGACATGAACTAAGATTGGGGGAATGCTGGAGATTGAGAGAGTGCAGGACAGAGGGGGATAAAGGGGAGAAAAATGGGACAATTGTAATAGCATGATCAATACAATATACTTAAAAAGAGAGAAGAATTCATTTCAATGGTCTTAGGTAAAAAAGAGAGAACACTTTCCCTGCCTGTTAAAAGTTCCCATTGGGTCTCATACCCTTTTTTTTAGCAGCTTCTCTACAGTATATTTACACTGCTCTCCATGAGAGCATACATCAGATAAAATACTGCTTCTAGTATTATATACCAATAAATTCACCCTTGCTAATATTTCAACAAATTCTGCCAGAGTGTTGTATATATTGGGCTGACCAAAAAGTCCACATAGATTTCTCAGTAAAATAACAGACCATTTTTCATTTTCATAAATAATTTTATTCATTAATATTTCTGTTTGATAGCTATCAGCTTCAACTAGACTACCTGACTATGGAGCACTGTCCAGAGAGAAATCTCCAGCATGAAACTCCAAATGACTTTTGACACGTATGTTCAATTATAACACCTCAATACGCTGCACAATTTTTTGTGTGTTTCAGTTGCATTTTTACCTTTCTTGAAATAATAAAGCATAATATGCTGAAAATGTATTTTCTTTCATCTTCACTATTATAAAGGCTACACAAAAATTCACTAATTTTGATTTTTAATGCACTCTGATATGACAGCTGTCATAATACAATCTAACAAAATTGTTTCCAGTAAAGTTAAAGACAAAAATGCACTTACTAATGCCATCTTACAGGAAAAGTCAAACAAATATTTTGCTTATTTTCTGCTTCTTCACAATCATTAAGGCTCATTAAAATGGCTAGGTTTAAAGTCCTAAAGAATATATCTTTTGATTCTGAGTATGTCCCCTGAGGGCGTTTAAAATTATTTTCCTGGATGGAACTGGAGAATATTAAGCTAAGTGAAATAAATCAGGCAGTGAAAGACAAATACCATATGATCTCACCTATAAATGGAACCTAATCAACAAAACAAACAAATGAACAAAATAGAACCAGAGGCTCGTAAATAAAGAACAAAGTGACAGTGACTAGTGGAAAGCAGGGAGGGAGGAAACGGGAAATAATGGAAAGGTGCAAGCCAAGAAACATGAATAGAGGACTCATGGGCACGGACAATGGAGAGATTGACTGTGGGAGTAGGGGTGACAGGGAAGGGAAAACAATGGATAAAAAGGGAAAAATGTAACTGAACAGCAATTAAAAACTAAAAATGAAAAACAAAATTTCCTGGTGTCATTACCATAATGGGTTATACACAAAAGGATTGTGACTCACTTTGGAGTCTAACAGACTAACATCCATTTACTGACCAACTTCATCTAAAAACCATTAATACCAGAATTGAAAACCTCAGTTATAGTACAGAAATAAAACATTTATCTTGCAAAAGTTACTAAGAAATTGTCTCTATACAATAAAGTTACACCATCATAACTTTTCAATTGACTATACCTTACCTCCTAAACTCTGAACTCACTGCAGACTTGAATTTGTCAAGTCTCATCAGTGTTTTTCAACTGTTTTCTACACCAGCCAGGTACCTTCATCTGCACAGAGCCCACCCCAGAATGGCACCTGACTATCCCCACTGTATCTCTTAGTCACTGATGCCTTCATTTGCCATACTGCCCCAGACCCATTGTCCTCCCATTCTCATCTTTAAAACTCCAAGAACCAAGGACCTGTTTATGGAAGTTGATTATAAAGTTCTCCTGCATTTTTCATGAATTTTAAACAGACTGTCTGTGTTATATGATTTTTCACATTCTTTTTTATTTATTTTTAATATTGTATTGATTATGCTATTACAGTTGTCTCATTTCCCTCCCTTTATTCTAACTCTCCACCCTGCACACCCTCTCCCACCTGCATCTCTCCACCCCTCACTTTAGTTCATGTCCATGGGTCATATATATAAGTTCTTTGGCTTCTACACTTCTGATACTATTCTGAACCTACCCCTGGCTATCTTGTACCTACCATTTATGCTACTTATTCCCTGTACGTTTTCCCCTTCTCCCCCGACTCCTACCACCCCCATTGATAACGCTCCATGTGATGTCCATTTCTGTGATTCTGTCCCTGTTCTAGTTGTTTGCTTAGTTTGTTCTTGTTTTTGTTTTTACAATTTCAGTTGTTAATAGCTGTGAGTTTGCTATCATTTTACTGTTCATATTTTTTTATCTTTTTCTTGTATAAATCACTTTAACATTTCACATAAGGGCTTGGTGATGATGAACTCCTCTAACTTGACCTCACTTTATCTACCCTTCCATTCTAAATGATAGCTTTTTTGGAAAGAGTATACTGGGATGTAGGTCATTGCCTTTCATGACTTCAAATACTTCTTTCCAACCCCTTCCTGCCTGCAAGGTTTCTTTTGAGAAATCAGCTGATAGGCTCATGGGAACTCCTTTATAGGTAACTGTCTCCTTTTCTCTTGCTGCTTTTAAGATTCTCTCCTTATCTTTAATCTTGGCTTATGTAAGTATGATGTGCCTTGGTGTGTTCCTCCTTGGCTCCAACTTCTTTGGGACTCTCAACTACCCGGACTTCCTGAAAGTCTATTTCCCTTGCTAGATTGGGGAAGTTCTCCTTTATTATTTTTTCAAATAAGTTTTCAATTTCTTGCTCTTCCTCTTCTCCTTCTGGCACCCCTATGATTTGGATGTTGGAACATTAGAAGGTATCCTGGAGGTTCCTAAGCTTCTCCTCATTTTTTTGAATTCTTATTTCTTCATTCTGCCCTGATTAAATGTTTCTTTCTTTGTGCTGCTCCAAACCATTGATTTGAGTCCCTATTTCTTTCCCTTCACTGTTGGTTCCCTGTACATTTTCCTTTATTTTACTTTCCATAGCCTTCACTTTTTTCCTCTATTTTATGAGCATGTTCAACCAATTCTGTGAGCATCCTGATTACCAGTGTCTTGAACTGTGCATCCAATAGATTGGCTATTTTTTTTTTTGTCACTTAGTTGTATTTTTTTCTGGAGCTTTAATATCTTCTTTCAGTTGGGCCACTATTTTTTGTCTTGGTGCACCTGTTATGTAGTAAGGGGCAGAACCTTAGATGTTCACCGGGGTGGGCCATGTCGCTGTGTTGTGACACTTTATGTGGGAGAGTGGTCCAAGAGGGAATATTGCCACTTGCTCCACTCTCTACCAGTTTTCAAATACCCACTACCCACAATCAAATTAAGCCCTTCTGGTGCCAATTCCTGGGTGAGTGGGTTTGTGTATGTTCTAGGACCCTGTGGATCTCTCCAACAAACTCTCCTATGAGGCTAGGAGTTTCTCCCATGGCTACCTCAACCTCCACAGGTGTTTCCAGTCAGAGGCTTTGAGGCTTTATTTCCCCATATTGGTACCCTGGGTTGCACAGTCTATCTTGCTTCCCAGTTCCTCTCGGTTTATCTGTATGTGAATATGGGATCACCCAGTCTTCAAGCTGCCACCTCACCCAGTTCTCCAGCTAGTGCCTTGCCATGAATCCTCTCCACCCAGCTACTCATCTTTTCCCTTCCTACTGGGTTGGGTGAGTGTTTCGTCTTTAACTCCTTGGTTGTAGGACTTCCATACAGTTTAATTTTCTGTCAATTCTGGGGGTGGGGGGGTTTGTTTGTTTGTTTGTTTGTTTATAAATTTGTTGTTGGCCTTTTGGTTGTGCAAGGAGGCACAGTGTGTCTACCTATACCTCCATTTTGGCCAGAAGACTTTTCACATTCTTTTCTCTATTGGGCAACTCATTTAATCTGCTTAGTTACAATCTTTTAATCTACATAATAGAGGACATGATAACACTTCATGCAAACATAATAAAAATTAAATTTTATTTTTGTTTCATATATTAAAAACACTGTAAATCAGACTGACAGCTGTAGGAGAGGAGCATGGAAGGAGAGGTGATAAGACCTAGTTGAAAGAAGGAGAAAAAATTGGCCAAAGAACATATATATGAATGACCCATAGACACACACAATGGTGTGGGGATTTCCTGAGGGACTGGAGTGTGGCTGGGTGGAGGGAGACATAGAGGAAAAAACTGGGACAACTGTAATAGCATAAACAACAAAAAAAAATAAAAGACCACATACACTGAAAATTAATTACTGTCATAGTAATTTCACATCAAAGGGGCCCTTGCATGAAAACTCTGTGTGTGTGTGTGTGTGTGTGCGTGTGTGTGTGTGTGAGAGAGAGAGAGAGAGAGAGAAGTGAGAATGCAAGTAAACAATAACATTAAGGAGAAAAATAAACAATTTTAAAAGCTTAATTTTATCAAAGTCCATGTTACCTGCATGATATTGTGTGAGCATCTAGTAGTGTCTCTACCATGTATACAGAAAAAATCCAACAATTCACAAATTTAGCTCCCAGAACAAATTAAGTTTTTGATTACTCTTCCAATATATTCTGAATCCTAAAATTCACTATGAGAACCCAACATAATTGTGATTTGTCTTTGATAAACACATGGATTAAATTGTTTGTCAATGCCTGAACATTACTCATAATATGCTCAGTCCTCAAACACTTGCTTGTAAAATTATCTTGGGCAAGTCATTTAATCTGCTCAGTTACAGTCTTTTAATCTACATAACAGAGGACATGATAACAGTTCATACAAACAATAAAAATGAAATTTCACTTTTGTCTTTTTCAGTTTATTTATATATTTATTTAATTCTTTTTTAGACCTCTTCTTTTTCATTGTTGTTCAAGTACAGTTGTGTCCATTTTTGCCCTACCTCAGACCCCCACCCCACCCATTTTCACCTCCCACCCATGAATCTACCCTCTTTGGCTTTTTCCATGTGGTCTTTATACATGTTCCTTGATTTACCTTCCCCTATTTCTCCCCAATATCCCTCTCCCCACTCCGCACTGGATAATGTCAGTTTGTTCTTTAATTCAAGGTTTCTGTTTAAATTTTGCTTGCTTGTTTGTTTTGTTGATTAGGTTCCACTTGTAGGTAAGATCATACGCTATTTTTCTTTCATGATTTGGCTTTTCTTTCATGTCCATTGTCACCAGTGTAAAGTGTTATCTTTTGTTATTTCAATTTGCATCTCTCTGATGGCTACTGATGCTGAGCATCCTTTCATATGTTTCTGGGCCCTCCTCACTTGCTGAAGTGTTTCTTCAAGTCCTTTGCCCATATCTTAATTGGGTTGTTTGTCTTCCTGGAGTAGAGTCATATGAATTCTTTATATATTTTGGAGATCAAGCTTAATCTGAAGTATCATTTGCAAATATATTTTCCTATATGGTTGAACCCCTTTTCATTTTACTGCTGTTTTCTTTAGCCATGCATAAGTTTTTCATTTTGATGAAGTCCCATTTGTTTATTCTTTCCTTTATGCCCCATGCTTTAGGGGACATATCAGTGAAAACATTGTTGAATGTAATATCTGAGATTTCCCTGTGTTCTCTTTTAGGGATTTTACTGTGTCTCAATTTATATTTAAGACTTTTACCCACCTTGAATTTATTTTTGTGTCTGGTGTAATTATTGATTGACTTTTAATTTTTGGAATGTAGCTGTCCAGATCTCACAACACCATTTTTTGAAGAGGCTATTTTTATTCCATTTTATGCTTTTGCCCCTTTTGTCAAATATTAATTGACCACAGAGACTTGGATTTCTTTCTGGGCTCTCCATTCCCTTCCATTGATCTATGTGTCTGTTCCTATGCTAATACCAGACTGTTTTGATTATAGTGGCCTTATAATACAGTTGGATATCAGGTATTGTGATCCCTGCTACTTTGTTCTTTCTCAAAATTACTGCAGCTATTCACAGCCATTTATGTTTCCCTATAAATTTTTGAAATGTTTGTTCTATATCTGTGAAATATGTCATTAGTATTTTAATAGGGATTGTGTTGAATTTATTAATCATTTTGGGTAGTAAATGAATTTTGATTATGTTAATTCTTCTGATCCATAGACACAGTATATGTTTGCATTTGTTTGTGTCTTCCTTAATTTGTTTCTTCAGTTTTGTGTAGTTTTCTGGTTACAGGTCATTTACCTCCTTGGTTAGGTTTATTCCTTAGTACTTTATTTTTCTTGTTGCTATAACAAATAGAATTTTTTCCCTGATTTCTGTTTCTGCTATTTCATTTATGGTGTACAAACATGCCTTTGATTTCTGAATGATGACTTTATATCCCACTGTTTTGCTAAATTCACTTATTAGGTTAAGTAGTTTTCTGGTGTAGTCTATAGGATTTTCTATGTATGCCATTATGTCATCTGCAAATAATGAGTTTTACTTCCTCCTTTGCAATTGGGATGGTTTTTATTTCTTTATCTTGTCCAATCACTGTAACTAGGACATCCAATTCTGTGTTGAATAGATGTGGTGAAAGTAGGCTTTCTTTTCTTGTCCTGATCCTAGTGGAAGAGCTTTTACTTTTTTCCCATTGAGTGTGATGTTAGCTGTAGGTTTCTTATATATGACCTTTATTATGTTGAGGTATGCTCCATTCTACTCCCACTTTTCTCAGTATTCTTATCATTATAGGATGCTGTACCTTATCAAATGCTTTTTCTATATCTACTTATATGATCATATGATTTCTGTATTTCCTTTTGTTTATGTGATGTATTATTTTTATTGATTTGTGAGTGTCGTACCATCCTTGCATCCTTGGAATTAATTCCACTTGATCATGGTGTATGACACTTTCACTGTACTGCTGGATGTGGTTGGGCAATATTTTGTTGAAGATTTCAGCATCCATATTCATCAATGATATTGGCCTGTACTTTTCTTTCTTTGTTGTGTGTTTATCTCGTTTTGAAATTAGTATGATGCTGGCTTCATAAAGAGAGTTTGTGAGTCTTCCGTCTTCTTGGATTTTTTTTGGAATATCTGGAAAGGACAGCATTTAACTCCTCCTTAAATGTGTTGTAAAATTCTCCTGTGATACTGGTCCAGGTCCAGGGCTTTTGGGTGCCGGTAGGTTTTTGCTTACTGCTTTGATTTTGCTAGCTGTTATAGGTCTTTTCAGGCTTTCTATTTCTTCATTCAGTTTTGGAAGATTATATTTTTCAAGAAATTTGTGAATTTCCCCTAGGTTTTCGAATTTCTTGGCATACGGTTCTTCATAGTAATTTCTTACAATCCTTTGTATTTCTGTGGTATCAGTTGTAATTTGTCCTCTTTCATTTCTGATTTTATTCATTTGGGCCTTCTTTCTTTTTTTTCTTGATAAGTTTGCTTAAAGGACTGTCAATTTTCTTTATCTTTACAAAAAAGCTCTCTTGTATTTATTGATCCTTTGAATTGTTCTCTTAGTCTCTATGTCATTTAACTCTGCTCTGATCTTTGTTATTTCCTTCCTTCTACTTGCTCTGGGCTGTCTTTGTTGCTGTTCTTTTGAGTTCTTCTAGATGTGGGGTTAGGTTGTTTATTTAAAATGTTTCTATATTTTTAGGTGGGCCTGTATTGCTATGAACTTCCTGCTCAGGATTGCCATTGCTGTGCTCCATAAGTTTTCAACTGTTGTGTGTTTATTTTATTTTATTTCCAGAAACTTTTAAAATTTTTCCTTGATCTCATTATTGACCCAATTCATTGTTTAATAGCATGCTATTCAATCTCCATTAATTTGAGTGTTTCTGAGTTTTTGTTTTTTTTGAGGTTTGTTTCTAGATTCAGGTCCTTGTGATCTGAGAAAATGCTTGATATGATTTCAGTTTTCTTGAATTTGTTGAAACTTGTTTTGTGTCCTATCATGTAGTCTGCCTGTCTGTCTTTGATCATGTTCCATGTCCATTTGAAAAGAATGTGTATGTTGCTTCTTTGGGGTGAAACTACACACACACACACACACTTAACAGTATATATATATATACTGTTAAGTCCATTTGATCTAGGGCAATGTTCAACGTCAAAATATCCTTGTTGATACTTTGTTTGGAAGATTGATCTATTTTTGACAATGGGGCGTTAACATTCCATAGTACAAGTGTGTTGCAGTCTATATTTTTCTTGAAGTCCTCCAAGATTTTGCTTATATATTTTATTACTCCTATATTGGGTGCATATATGTCTACAATGTTTATGTGTTCCTGATGGATTCTTTCCTCAGTATTATGAAGTGTTCAGTGTCTCTTTATATGGCTTTTGTTTTTAGGTCTGTTTTTTCTGATACAAGTATTGCTACCCCAGCTTTTTTTTCCACTCCATTTGCTTGGAATAATTTTTTTTTCAACTCTTCACTTTCAGTCTCTGTTGGTCTTTTGTTCTGAAATAGGTCTCTTGTAGGCAGCATACGTATGGGTCATGTTTTCTTATCCAATCAGCTACTCTAGGTCTTTTGATTGGAGCATTTAATCCATTCACTTTTAAGGTTGTTATTGATTGGAACTTATTCATTTTCCCCTTTTGTACCTGTGTTCCTCTCTCTTACTCTTCTCCTTCCTCTTTCTATAGCAGTGCCTTTAGCATATCTTGCAGTGCTGGTTTGGTGATGGTGTATTCTTTCAGATTTCTCTTGTCTGGAAAACTCCTTATTTCACCTTCCATATTATTTGCAAGCCTTGCTGTGTAGAGTAGTCTTGGTTGCAGGACTTTACTTTTCATTACTTGGAATATTTTTCCCACTCTCTCCTGGCTTGCAGTGTTTCTGTTGAGATATCAGCCTCTAGTCTTATCGGAACCCCTTTGTATATTACTTCTTGTTTCTCCCTCACTGCTTTTAAGTTCCTCTCTTTGTCTTTAACACTTGGCATTTTAATTATGATGTGTCTTGTAGTAGGACTCTTTGGGTTCATCTGGATTGGGACTCCCTGTGCTTCCTGCATTTGCATGATTTTTTCCCCTCTCCAGGTTTTGAAAGCTTTCTGTCATTATTTTTTCAAACAGGGTTTCTATACCTTGCTCCTTTTCTTTCCCTTCCTGTATTCTTCTGATTCAAATGTTGTTGCTTTTCATGTTGTCTTGCAGTTTGCTTAAGTTATGTTTTTATTTTTTTTAGTCTTTTTTTTTTTTGTACAGCTGCTCTTCCTGGCTATTTCTTTCTATTTTGTCTTCCAGATCAGTAATTCCTTTGCTCATCCAGCCTGCTCATAATTCCTTCCAGTGTTTTTTTCAGAAATTGTATTTGTCCTTTCTTTCTGGTTGTTGTTTACAGTTTCTATTTCCTTTTTCATGTTGTTATAATTCCCAGTCAGTTCTTTGTAGTCATCTCTGAGTTCCTTGAGCATTCTTACAACCATCCTTTTGAATTCTATATCTGATGGTTTATTTGCCTCTTTCATTTAGCTCTTATAGTGGGGAGTCTTCCATTCCTTTCAATTTCAGTTTCTTTTTTTGTCTCCCATTTTAGGTGAGTCTTTTTGTTTGTTTCTGTGATTCCCTATGCTCTGCTTTGCCAGCTATCTTCATATGGTCAACTTTTGTGGTAGGATTTCAGTGAGACTCAGTGGTGAGTGCTCTTTGATCTCCTTGTCTGGATGCTTTAGGGTTGCCCTTTTTGTCCATTTGAGTGGGCTTTCTTGTTGTACTTGGCTTTTACCCATTGGTAGCTTCTTTGTTGATGGGTACTCTCCTCCCGTGAATTTACTAGTATTCAAAACTCCCACTTTATCTTGTATGTGATATGGGGCAAGGTGGAGGTGGAGTGGGTTTTGACAGTGGTGGATTATTATATGGGATTTAAAATACCAACAAGTGGAGAATAGATAGGAAATACTATGAAGTACAGCCATAACCATGATATTACATCCAACCAGCCACTTTCTTTTTAAGGTTAAAAAGAGATAAGGCTCTTGTTAGAGGAGAAAAAGAATGTGAGCTAAATCCAGAAAGTAGGGTGCTTAGGTTAGATGGCAAGATATAGTGAGAGTATGGGATAGAAACTTGGCATAGTGTGTAAGAGAATGAAGTTAACCACAACATTAATAAAGCTCAGGAAAATAGTAAAGTGAGTCAAACCAAGGAAAGGTTCTGTGTGGTAATGGGAACAACAATAATATGAAAAAATATATATGTTGCATCTCTTTTTCAGCATCCGCTGAAATCTTTGGCTTCCAAACATATAAGCTGGGATTCTATTGGCTGTTCATTTTTCAGAAGATCAGCTAGGTGACCCAGTTAGGTGCACAAGAAAGTAGAATCAGCTCCTACCTACCTCACTACTATCTTCCCCTCTTTTAAAAATTAAATTTTAAAATGAATAGAAAGGTCTAGATATACTAGCACTCAATTATCATTTTCACTAGTAATGATTTTGTTATTGCTGAGGTAGATCTTGAAAACCTCACATGGATTACAAACTTCTTGAATACTTTAAATAGATTCTCTCAAA
This sequence comes from Tonatia bakeri, assembly GCA_004024845.1. Lineage (NCBI taxonomy): Eukaryota > Metazoa > Chordata > Mammalia > Chiroptera > Phyllostomidae > Tonatia > Tonatia bakeri. The sequence continues at coordinate 47,579 of PVIA01009178.1, read as the reverse complement.
CACATGTTTCTTAATGATTCCATACATTATTGCTGCATAGTCAGCAGTAGTATACTACATGTTCATTGTTCAAGTTATACCTTAGGTACTGAATCTGTATCACAGAAACCTATAATAATAATAAACAAACTTACCATGATAAATTTCCATGCAGTATTAACATTTTAAAAGGTTAATTACAGACATAATACTTCAATTAATATTAAAATAATTCAATACATATATTTATATTTAAAATTTAAGCAATAGGGACTTCTGGTCAAGATGGCAGCTTAGGCAAACACAGCCCACCTTCTCGCTCAACCACATCAAAATTACAACTAAACTAAAGAACAATCATTATTCCAAACTGCCAGAAAACAAGCTTAATGGAAGTTCTACAATTACAGAATTAAAGAAAAACCAATCAAGACCGGTAGGAAGGGCAGAGACATGGAGCAGGCTGGTCCCATACCCACATGTGATAGTTAAAAATTAGGAGTGATATCTTGAGAGTGAGGGGTCCCAGCCCCATACCAGGCCTTCCAGCCTGGGGTTCCAGGTCCAGGAAGATAAGTTCCCATAACTTCTGGCTGTAAAAAACAGTGGGGAGAGAGGCTGCGGAAGACAGAAACTGCCAAAGTCCAAAAAGGTCCTCTTACAGGGCCCCCACACAAACTTACTCATACTCACTCTTCCTGAGCTCCAGCACCAGGGAAGGAGCTTGAAAGGCACCAAAGACATACAAGGAGGAACTGAAGAGTCTGGCATAAGGACAAGAGCTGGAGGGTCAGCTTTCTCTCAGACAGAAGTGCTGCCAATCTCCCCATAGAGCCAGCAGGAGAACACCATATCTGAGACTCCATCAACCTGGTTCACATTGTTTTCCTGCATTGGTGATTCCCTGAAGCTCTGCTCCATTCAACTTTTGGACCCACCAAGCTATTTCTAGGGGATTTTCCATATGAATGACTTTTCTTGGTTCATGTTTCAGATTTTCCTAAATTCTCTCAAACAAGGAACATCTTGTCTTAGGGAGCCCCATATGTCTTACCAAGTGGCCCCAGGCCACTAGTAGCAGCAGGCTGTGGCTCACAACTTGGCCTCACTTGGCCACCTCCATGCCCAGCAGAAGTGGCAGCCATCTACAGATCATTTTTTAGCTCATGCTGTGTAGCCCTGGACAGAACACAGTCAGTGGCTGACCATGGCCTCCACTTCCCAGGAGGCCCCAGTGCTTGCACACTCAGAAGACAACAAAAGACTATGTCAGAACACTACTACCCAACCATGTCAACAAGTGACACACCCATTGGTGGATTCAAAGGGCACTATAGCCCTGCTAAAGTAAGTCCTGCCCTGTGGAGTGAGCCCCTGAATAGCTGATCCTCCATGGTGTTCAGAGGTTTATGGTCAGTGGTCAAAGCCAGCCCTTGCTGCTGATCAACCTGGATAAATACCTCCCATTGACCTGCCAACAGCAATCAAGGATCAGCTACAAGAGGAGTGTGTACACAACCCACATGGAAGGCACACCTCAAGTACCCAGCATAGGTAATTGGAGAGTCTATACCACTGGATCCTACTGGACACCTACTGCATTGACCACTCTATAAAACCAGGGAGATGTAGCAGCTTTACCCAATACATAGAAACAAACACAAGGAAGGTACCAAAATAAGGAGACAAAGAAGCATGACCAAAATGAAAGAACAGAACAAAAATCCGGAAAAAGAACCTCACAAAATGTATAAAAGCAGTCTGTTAGATGCAGAGTTCAAAACATAGTTTATAAGAATGGTGAATGAACTTAGGAGAAGGGAAGAAGAGCTCAGAATTTCAACAACATAAAAAAGGACATGGAAACCATGAAAGAGAACCAGTCAAAAATGAAGAAAACACTAACTGAAATGAAGAAAAATTTACAGGGAATCAAGAGTAGAGTTGATGAAGCCAAGAATCAAATCAGCAATTTGGAATATATGGAAACTAAAAACAACCAATCACAACAGCAACGAAAAAAAAAGAATCTTGAAAAATGAGTATGGTGTAAAGAGCTTCCTGGACAACTTCAAGTGTACCAACATTTGCATCATGGGGATGCCAGAAGGATATGAGAGCAAATAATTAAAAATCTATTTGAAAAAATAATGACAGAAAACTTCCCTATCTTGGTGAAGGACATAGACATACAAATTCAGAAAGCAAAGATACTCAAATACAAGATGAACCTAAAGAAACCCTTACCAAAACAAATTGTAATTAAAATGCTGAATGCTAAAAACAATGAGAGAATCTTAAAAGCAGCAAGAGAAAAGTAGTTAGTTACCTACAAGGGAGTTCCCATAAGACTGTCAGCTGATTTCTCAAAAGAAACTGCATGCTAGAAGGGATTGGCAAGAAATATTCAGAGTGACGAACCGCAAGAACCTACAGTCTAAATTAATCTATGCAGCAAAGCTATCATTTAGAATCGAAGGGTAGGTAAAGAGCTTCCCAAACAGGAAAAAGCTAAAGGAGTCCTTCACCAAACCAGTATTATATAAAATGTTAAATGTTCTTCTTTAAGAAAAAGAAGATATAGAAAATGAACAATAAAATGGTAATAAATACTTATCAATAATTGACTAAAAAACAAAATGAGCCTGGCTGGTGTAGCTCAGTGGATTGAGCACGGGCCTGTGAAACAAAGGATCGTGGTTCAATTCCCATTCAGGGTACATGCCTGCATTGCAGGCCAGATCCCAGCAGGGGACACACAAGAGGCAACCATACATTATATTTCTCTTCCTCTCTCCTTCACTTTCACTCCAAAGACAAATAAATAAAATCTTTAAAAAAATGGACTAGTAGAACAGAAATAGAATCATAGACACAGAGAATGTTTTGATGGTTGCTGGATGGGAGGGAGTTCAGGAGGGTGTACAAAAAAGTTGAAGGGATTAAAAAGTACAAATTTGTTGTTACAGGATAGTGTCAGGGATGTAAAGTACAATACAGGTTATATAATAGCCAAAGAATATATATGCATGGCCCATGGACAAGGACAATGATGTGGGGATTGCCTGGAGAATTGAGGTAGTCTGTGTGAAAGGAGGCTAAGGTAGAGGGGGAATTGGTACAACTGTAATAGAATAAAGAATAAAACAGTTTAAATTTTAAAAAGGTTAATTCAAATTTAAAAAACTGTAAAAATATGTTCGTAAATTAAAACTGGTTAGGCACAAAACACATTTATATAAAATAAAGTGTCACATATTATATCATTGGCCAATCTGTCCTTTGAAAGGAATCTATAAATTACATGTACATGTGTTTATAGAGCAAATTATTTATACATACATATTTGTGTTTGCATATTTTTTCATGTGAATGGTTAAAATAGTACCCAAATTAACTAGAATGTATATAATCGATATATAATCTTACCCTGACTAATAAAGTGCAATATTTATTTATATATATATGCTATGGAAATGTAAGGAAGTGAAACATATCATAATTAATATGCCTACCTCAATTTATGTCAAATTTGCTCATAGAAAATACACTCTGGAGTTGCCTCCAAATATTAAAAATGGAATTGCCTTATGACTCAGCAATTCCACTTCTAGGAATATATGCAAAGAAACCTGAAACACTAATTTGAAAAATCATAAATACCTCTGGGTTCATTGTACCATTAGTTACTGTAGGCTAGATTTGGAAGCAGACCAAGTATCCATTAATAAGTGAGTGATAAAAAAAAAAAACTATAATGCATTTACACAGTGGAATACTACTCCCTCATAAAAAATCAGAAAATTGTACCCTTTGAATGGACCTGAAAAATATTATGCTAAGTGAAATGAGCCAGTCAGAGTAAGAGAAGTACCATGTGATTTCACTTATATGTGGAATCCAATGAACAAAACAAACTAACAAAATAGAATCAGACTTGTAGAGAATAGACTGACAAATATAAGAGGGGAGGAGGGTTGTGGGACTGAATGAAAAAAAAAGTGAAAGAATTAAGAGAAAAACTCATAGTCACAAAAAACAGAAAGGTGATTACCAGAGGGAAAGGGGGTTGGAGGCAGTAGAAAAGCATATAGAGAAGATAAATAGTGATGAAAAGAGACTTGATTTGAGGGGGTGAACACACAATACAATATACAGTTGCTGTATTATAGAACTGTACACCTAAAACCTATAAATTTTATTAACCAATGCCACCCCAATAAATTCACTTTTTAAATACAAATACTCTACAAAAATATTGTCATTATCTTCTGACTTAAACAAATTATTTTGTTTCATTTATTCTAAATTACTCTGAGGTGTGTAATTTTTATGTGTTGTAATATGGTTAAGTTTTGTGAGATTAATTTATAAACAATTTAACCTCCAACTTACCAATACATTATTAAGAAAATAAATCTATTTTCCAGACTCAATTAACAATGATGCATTTATGTACATGCATTAGAATATCATTGTACTTATAATGTATAAATAATATACTTCCTGTTATTTAAAAAACTTGGTTTTGGTTCATGTCAGCCTTTTATCATAGGGAAACCAAAATGATATATGTTCATGTAGAAATATTCACAGTATTTTCTGCAGATACAGTCTTTAAATGCACATTAAACTTAAATCACAAAAAGTGGTCTTCTACTTGAATCATTTATTTATTTACCAGAAGAAGGTGACCAAGTTTCTCAACAAATGTAGCTACATGCATTTGTAAAACTGTGTTGCTGTGAAGTTAAAATAGTTTTTCCAGAGATTCCCTAATCACTGCACCTGTGAACTAAACCCTATTTTGAGTGTTTCATTCTGGTATAATATATTTGTAACTTTAGGTAGGGAAAAATATGTCAACTTAAGATATATGTGCATAATTTAATAAGCAATATCAAAAGATTTCCAGAATACTTTCACTGTTGGTCTAGAGACTCACAAGTAAAATATGTTATGTCCAAGTAGCTTTACTGGGTGAGTGTCACATTTTCAAAGCTTCCATAAGCCATAGGATCAGGCTTGAAACTCTTAAATAGCAAAACCTAGAGAAGCAAAAAGAAAAAGCCTGAAAAATTACATAGAAAATGGTCCACAAGTACTAACAATGTGGATCAGCATTGACTCAGAAACTATAAAACAAGAACAAAGAATGATAAACAGGATAGAGAAAATACTCTAGCCACTCCTAGATAGGGCTTCCCCAATAACCAGTGGAAATAGATGAGTCATTATAGTTAATCATGCTGTACTTTCATATGCATATTATTATCATGAAGAATCAAGCAGACACGGGTTCATATACCAGTTCAGCCATTAACTAGCTCTGCCCTAATGACAAATTATTTATATGTCTTGGTTTCCTTGTATGTAAACTAGAAAGATATATATGCATAAGGTTATTTTGAGGGATGGAAAGAAAAATCACTTAACACAGGTTGTATAACACAGCTTTCCAATTATGTTAGCTCTTCTCTTTTTTAGTTTTCTCTATATGTTTATATACTTAGGTTACCATTTAGTGAGCATAATATCTCATTCTTACAGGTTTGTTGTAAGGATTAAATTAGATGATTTTTTAAATGCTTGGCAGGGTGCCTTGAACATGTGGTCACAGTACCCATAACTGGTAGGTATGAGTATGTATTTTCAGGAGCAGCAATAATAGTAGCAATAGTGGCAGTGCTCCATATGTTAAGTTTAAGTTTCTCCAACTAATAAATCTGTTGTCATTTCAGGTAAAACCCACTACTTAATTTGAGTGCCAATTTGAGTGTGCTGTGCTTATACTGAAAGTAAAAACAGAACAGACACTTGAGCTCCTTATCACTGTGTTCCTAGTCCCCACAAAGTGTCACACAAAGGTAATCATGTAATGAGGATTTACACTTTCCTGATACATTCCTTTTTTATATGTGGCCCAATCTTCTTACACACACACACTCCCTCTATAAATATAAATAAATATAAATATGAATATGAATGTATGTGTATGTGTATATATATATTTGTACATATGATGTATCTATATCTATATAGATTGATATGTAGATATAGATAAGGATGGTTATAGATGGTATATATAGATAGAGATACAGGTACAGATACAGATGATATAGATATAGATAGATAGATATGGTAGGCCAAAGGTTCATTAAGTTTTAAAGTAAAAATGAAAGGCACTTTTTTTGCAATACTAAAATAACACAAATGTGTTTAAATTAAATTTGAAACAATTTTCTTGGAATGTAGAATGGCATGAAAGACAGGCTGATTTGAGAATGCCTAGTCAGCCATGAAATCAATGAGCAAAAATTTAGGTTGATTTTTTTTAATGTTACTGTATTTTCTATAACCATTTAACTTCCTTATATCCTGCATGCAATCACCACACAGTTGTCTATGTCCATGAGTCCTTTTTTCTTTTTACTCAAAGCCTCCATCCCCTAATCTCCCCCACCAATAGCTGTCATCCTGCTCTCTCTGAGTCCATCTCTATCGTGCTTGTTAGTTCAGTTTGTTCATTAGATTCCACCTTTTCACCAATAATGTTATTAAACAATGTATTCACTGTTTTGTTCCACTACCTTCTGCCATCTTTCAGGCAACCTCATATTTCCATATTCTTAAACTTTTTTTATCTTTTTGAGTAAAGAACTGTTCCAGATACCTTTTGCAGCCTTCCAGGGAATTCGTCATTTTTTTTTCCATTAGGAGAATTGGGTAAAGACCAAGATAAATGGAAATCTGAAAGAGAAATGTCTGGTGAATACAGTGGATAAGTCAGAAATTCCTGGCCAAGCTGTAACAATTTTTGACTCATCATCAAACATGTGGTCTTGCATTGTTCTGATGGAAGATTATGTGTTTTCTGTTGACTAACTGGGAGCAGTACTTGTTAGAATTAATTATTTGGTTTTTCAGAAGAAGGTCATAATAGAAGAATACATCCCAATCCTACTTGGAAGGTTATGTAAACAACATGAACTTCTTTGGATGAAGACCAGCCTTTGATGTAGTTGGGGCAAGAGATCACTTGTCCCATGATCTCTTCTGTTCCATATTATTGTAAAGTATCCACTTTTCATTGTCTGTCACAATTTGTTTTAAAAATGAAACATTTTCCTTATATTGAAGTAGAGAATTGCATGCAGCAATACAGTCAAGGAGTTTTTTATTTCTCTTAACTTATGTGGAACCCAAACATCAAGTGATTAACATAACCAAAATCATGCAAATGCTTTTCAACACTTGTTTTGGATGTTTTGAGTACATCAGCTATCTCTCACATGGTATAATGTTGATTATTCTCAACTAGTGCATCAATTTGATCTCTATCCTCTTCAACTGGTCTACTTGACCATGGAGCATTGTCCAGCAAGATTGCTCCAGCATGAAACTTTGCAAGCCACAGCACACTCTCCATACACTGCACAGATATATTTTTTGAGTTTTAGTTCTTTTTGCCTTCCTTAAAATAATAAAGCATAATACACTGAAGATGTTGGGCACTTGCTTCCATCTTCAATATTAAAATGGCTACACAAAAAATCACCAATTTCACCCTGGCTGGTATAGCTCAGTGGATTGAGCACAGGACTGCAAACCAAAGGGTCATAAGTTCAATTCCCAGTCAGGGCACATGCCTGGGTCAGGTCCTCAGTAGTGGGCATGCAAGAGGTAACCACACACTGATGTTTCTCACCCTCTCTTTCTCCTTCCCTTTCCCTCTCTCTAAAAATAAAATAAATAAAATCTTTTTTAAAAAATTCACCAACTTTGATGGAGGTTTTTAATGCACACTGATATGACAGCTGTCAAAGTACAATCTAACAAAATGGTTTCAAATGAAGTTAAAGACAACTAAGTGCTACTAGCCATATGAAAACAAAAAATGAATGAACCTTTTGACCAACATAATACATATGTAATTTTATTCAATGAATGATATGAATTATTTTGAAAGTGTGAGGATAAACTAATCATATCTAATATTTATTTACAAGTCTTCTAAACTGGGTTCTTTTAGTTTACATCTTAATAACTAACAGTACATGTGCTTTATGATGTCAAAAGGTTTTGAGCATCATTGCATTTCCACATAAAAAAGGCAAACATATAGTTTTTTTCAAATGAGGAAACATAATCATGAGGTTAAATGATTTGTTGGAGACTACACATGGAACAGTGGCTAAGAGTTTTAATAAAGTCTGTCTCAGAGCTGGAACTGTAGGGCCAGTAGAGCATCAAGTCCAGAAGATGAGGTGATGGAAGGGGGCCAAGTAAGGAGTGTTAGAGTTGTTCAGGGTGTTATGGTGAATGTTTGAACTAGGTCAGGGTAACAAGGAAGGAAAGAGGAATGGTTGTTGAGTAATGAGGGCTGAGGAGGAGGACAAAGCATTCCTAGGACTCCATGTTCTCTGTTGGGGTAGATGCAGCTACATGAACTAAAACAGAGACCAAATGATACTATGATGATGATTGATGATGGGGATGTTAACACAGCCAATAGTTAATGAGCACTTTTTTACAAGGCATCAATTTAGATACTCCACACAAATGTATCCTTCACAACCCCATCTGGCAGGTACAATTTATTACCCCTATTTATAGATTACAATATTTTTGTACATAGAGGTAATTAACTTAAGAAGATCATGAAAAGCAAAGCCACTCTTACTTTTAACCCTGAGCAAAAGCATCAGAAAAGCTGGACTTCATGAGCTTTTTTGGAGTTCTTGAAAGAATGAGTAAATTTAGAAAAAAAGGGGAGATATGGGATACCTGCTCTTCTCTCCTTCCTCACAAGTATGAAACCTGTATTTTATCCATGAATCCTAAAAATCTTTTTCTTACCTATATCCTCCAGAAAATACCAATAAAATTTTGGGATCACATATATAAATAAGAATTACATTTTAATATAGAAATAAATCACTATGAAGATGAATCCAGATGCAGTTTGATTTCTAAAAATGGATAATAGTTCTTAAAATTCATAATACCAAACAAGTGCTACCAAAAAAAAACATACAAATAAACTATCTTTCTTAAAGAATTAATAAACTTAACCAACAGGATCAAAGTAAGAGTTCATCCCAGCCCTTTTATAGTGAATATAAATATTCAGCAGAAAAAGTAGTCATGCAGGATGATTATTTAAAATGAGCAAGATGTTATCAACTGTTGATAATTATAAACAAAAAACATCTTAAATGAAAATAACTGTTCAATGAAATAATAAAATATTATAACAACTATGTAGTTTGGAAAACAACTGATATCAGATATCCTTGCCAGGCTTGATAACATTAGCAAGGCCCAGGATGGCTTTCAGATAAAATTATTCAAAACACATTTGATATGTCACAAAACTTTCAAAATATATCTTTTTGCTGACTTTAAAATTCTTTCTGTTTATAGGCAGTTAAAAACAGATGGAATCTCCTATTGAAGATATATTTTTTCCTAAATAAAATAGAAAAAAAAAAACAAAATGTTTACATTACTAAGAAATTTAACTGGGATGGCATGTTGAGCATTCATTTTACTAGATTATGAAGTGCCCTAGTTTTTAATGTCTGTTCAAAACTGACACTGAATTTTGCAATCTGTTTTGTGCTTCAAGCTCTGTGAGTTTATTTGATCAATATTTTCTTCAATAACATAGTGGGAAAAGTCTAACTCATAACATTTCTGTTCAAATTTCTATTCTCATGAGAGTAATAACTGAATTGCATTTGTCAACTATATTCCAATTGCCAAGCTGAATAATGCCCATGCATTATCTCTTATTTATTTTGGTCTTTGCACAAGTCTATGAGGCAGAAACTGATATATTCCCATTTACAAATTTGGAAACAATTCAGGGTGATGATAAACAATTTCCCATCTTCCAACCATTGAAATGCACCTCCAAGATTCAAATTCTGGCTGATTCTTCAGCCTATTGGTTCAGCATCTACTCTAGCAAAGGAAAACATGTTCAGCAGTCATTTCCCAGACTTTTTAAAGTGTTATACCCCTTGAGAGAAGGAAGTCCCTTCAATTTTAAGCAGATAAGTATCTTAACAAAGATATGGATTACTCCAATGTTCTTTCTTGCTGTGAATACTGGCTGGCATGTGTTTTTTTTTTTAGTTATGCAATCTATTTTTTTCTTCTTGAATTTCTCCAGATACATTACTTTAAAATTACAACTTTTCACCCTACAGATACCCAAAATTCATTTAACAATAGTATAACATCTACTTTAAACCCAGGAGGACAGGAACCATGTCTTTCTTACCTAAAAGGAAATATATATATATTCAAAGATTTACTTGGCTGTATTCAAAACTGCTTAGAAAAGCATCTAAGTGGTCATACAGGTGCTCATGACACATGGGTCTTTGCCTGGTCATGTCCTGAACATATTCTTACTTACTAGCTTGTGAGAGATGTGGCCAGAGGAGTGAAAGATGACATGGAAACATTCACAGAGCCTACGAACTGCATGAGGCATTTCCTCCTTTTGGGGGTGAACCTACTTAATGCCTTCTGTTTCCTGAACATAAGATTCTACTTTTTACTTGTGCAAAAGTTAGAATTGGACTTACTACTTCATCTAGTCTAGGTTCACCTTTCTGAAAGTCATTTAATGAATCAGGGATGGAGTCATGATTGAATCCCAGATTACAAATTCTTTGCCCAACCAAGTTCTTCCTCCTGGTGGATATGTATTCCCTTACTCAGTTAAGAGTGACTGCTATTTCCCTCTTTACCCAGTAACTTACACTGCTTCTGAGTTTACTAATACACGTGACTCTTCTGGAGATACCACTCACAACATATAATGAGCCCCTTGTCATCTTGAGTGTTTTATTCTAATGTACTCTCATTGACATTTAGGTTTAACATTTCAGAGATTTGAGCTCAAATGCAGTATACATGTTCCAGGTTACCCAGGGACATGTGCTGATCTGTGCTTTCCCCCAATGATTCAAGGAAGAACATAACTCTTCCTTCTTTTTTCCTCTGGTATTCCACTGTGCTCTTCCACAAATCACTATAATTGGCACCAACACAGTACACTATCTGCATGAGGTGACCAGTAGAAACTTCTGAAATGGCCTATAATATTTTAAATCATTGCACTATTTTGGCATAAAATATTACTTAGGTAAATATCAATTGCTGTGTATTTTTTTCTCTAGAGAACTATTAGCCACATTTTATTGTTCATAAATAAAGCCTGTTCAGTCATATTTTTCCAGACATTTTATTGTTTGGTGGCTGCTGTTGTTTAACACTACACTTGAGTGCTTACTAATCATCATATCTTTGAATTAAAACATAAATTCTGTCCAGATATACTTCAGCCAGAGGTCTATTTGCCTGTTGGATTTCTAACATTTCCTTATTACAATAAGTCCTCACTTAACATTATCAAGAAGTTCTTGAAAACTTCAATCTTAAGCAAAACTATATATATCAAAAAGAATTTTACCATAGGCTAACTGATATTAACAAGAGTTAAATTCCATTTTCAAAGATAGACCACATGATAGGACATAAAGCAAGGCTCAAAAAATTCAAGCATTTTCTTGGACAGCAAGTGATTGAAACTAGAAGCCAACCTCAAGGAAAACATTCAAATTCATGGAGATTGAATAGCAGGCTACTAAACATTGAATGGATTAATAATGAGATCAAGGAAGAAGTAAAAAACTTTCTGAATGAATGAATGAAAATGAACACCCAATAGTCCAAAACCTAAGGGACACAGTGAAGGCAGTCCTGAGAGTGAAGTTCATACCAATACAGGCCTACCTAAAAAAGATAGAAAACTAAAAAAAAAAAAAAACCTAACCTTACAGCTGCAAGAACTAGAAGAACAATAACAAACAAAGCCTAGAGCAAGTACAAGGAAGGAATTAATCAAGGAGGAGATGAGGAGATAGCCAACATATCAGATGCAGAGGACAAAACACTGGAAATCAGGATGCTAATGGAAATGGTTGAGGGTAGTTGCAAAATAGAGAGAAAAGTGAAAAATACATAAAGTGGAATAAAGAAAATTTGGAACCAACAGTGAAGGGAAGGAAACTGGTACTCAAAACAACAGTTTGGAGAAGAATGAAGGAATAAACATGCAAGCAGAACAGAGTGAAGAAACAAGAATTTTTTTTAAAAAGAGGAGAGGCTTAGGAATCTCTGAGGCAACTTTAAATGTTCCAAAATCCTATGGCTGCAAAAAGAAGAAGAGGAAGAGCTAGAAATTGGAAAAATATTTGAAAAATAATGAAAAACTTACCTAATTTGGCAAAGGAAATAGACTTCTGGGAAGTCTAGGAATCCCAGAGAGTCCCAAAGAAGTTGGAGCCAAGGAAGCACACACCAAGGCACATCATAACTACATTATCCAAGGTTAAAGATAAAGAGAGAATCCTCAAAGCAGCAAGAGAAAAGGGGACAGTTACCCACAAAGGAGTATGAAAGACTGTCAGCTGATTTCTCAAAAGAAACCTTGCAGGCAAGAAGGGGCTGGAAAGAAGTATTCCAAGTCATGAAAGTCAAGATCCTACACCCAAGATTACTCTCTCCAGAAAAGCTATCATTTAGAATGGAAGGGCAGATAAAGCACTTCCCAGATAAGGTAAAGTTAAAGGAGGTCAACATCACCAACCATTTATTATATGAAACATTAAAGGGACTTATCAAAGAAAAAGAAGATCAAACCTATGTGCAGTAAAATGACAACAAAAGCACAACTATTAACAACTGGAACTAAAGAAAAAAACACCAAAAAACTAAGAAAACTAGAGCAAGAACAGTATCAGAGAAATAGAGATGGCATGAAGGGTTATCAGCAGTGGGGAGAGAATGGGAGGGAAAGTTACAGGGAATAGGAAGTGTAATTGACAAGTACAGAGTAGACAGGAGGAGGTTATGAGTAGTATATGAAATGGAGAAGCCAAAGACCTTATATGTATGACCCATGGATATGAACTAACTGGGGCTGAGAATGCTGGTGGGAGGGATGCAGGGTGGAGGAAAATAATGGATAAGAAAAAATTGAGACAACTATAATAATCAATAATCAGTAAGCATAATCAATAAAATATATTTAAAAATAAAACTTTTCCCTAAAATGAAAACAACAATATTAAAAAGTCTTTATCAGAAAAAAAAAGACAGGACCTGAATAAATAAAGTCAGAAATGAAAGAGGAGATATTACAACTAAACCACAGAAATAAAAAGGATTGTACAAAATTATTACAAACAAACATATGCCAAGAAATTAGACAACCTGGGTAAAAGAGACAAATTTCTAAAAACATATGATCTTCCAAAACTCAATGAAGAAGAAGCAGAAAGACTAAAAATGCCAATAACAGCTAATGGAATTGAAGCAGTAATAAAAAAAAAACCTTCCATCGCACACAAACCCTGGACAGGATGGCTTCACAGGAGAATTTTACAAAACACTTAAGGAAGAGCTAAACCCTATCTTTCACAGACTATTTCAAAACATCAAAGAAGAAGGAAGACTCCCAAACTATTTCAATGAGGCAAGAATCATCCTGATCCCAAGACCAGATGAAGGAACAACAAAGAAAGAAAACTACAGGTTAATATCACTGATGAACATAGATGCTAAAATCCTTAACAAACTATTGGCAAACTACATCCAACAATACATTTAAAAGGTCATACAACATGTCAAGTGGGATTTATCCAAGAATGAAAGGATGGTGCAATATTCACAGATCAAAAAACATAATACATCACATAAACAAAAGCAAAGAGAAAAATCACATGATCATACCAATAGATGCAGAAAAAGCATTTGATAAAGTACAGCACCCATTTATGAAAAAAAAATGTTCAACTAAGTGGGAGTAAAGGGAGCATACCTCAACATAATAAAGACCATATATGAGAAAACTACAGCCAACATCATCCTCAACAGACAAAAACTATAAGCTTTCCCACTAAGATCAGGAACAAGACAAGGGTGATCTCTTTCACCACTTAAATTCATACAGTATTGGAAGTCATATCCATATCAATCAGACAAGAAAAAGAAATAAAAGTTATCCAAATTGGAAAGGAAGAAGTAAAACTGTCACTGTTTGCAGATGACATAATAGTGTATATTTAAAACCTTACAGAGTCCATGGAAAAACTATTCAACCTACTAAGTGAATTTGGCAAAACAGCAGCATACAAAAACAATATACAGAAATTGAAGGCATTTTTTACACCAACAATGAAATATCAAAAACAGAAGTCAGGACAACATCCCATTTGCTACAACAAGAAAAAAATAAAATACCAAAGAATAAACCTAACCAAGGGGGGAAAAGACTTGTACTCAGAAAACTACATGACACTGAAGAAAGAAATTAAGGAAGATAAAAATAAATGGAAGACTATACCATGTTTATGGATTGGAAGAATTAATATCATTGAAATGTCCATATAACCCAAAACAATTTATAGAACCAATGCAATCCCTATTCAAATACCAATGACATCTTTCACAAATATAATACAAATATTTAAAATTTATATGGAGTCATAAATAACCCCAAATAACCACAGCAAATTTGAAAAAGAAGAACAAAGTAGAAGGGATGACAATACCTGATATCAAACTATATTACAAGGCCACTATAATCAAAACAGTCTGGTACTGGCATAAGAACAAACACACAGATCAATGGAAGAGAATGGAGAGCCCAGAAATAAACCCAAGTATCTATGGTCAACTAATATTTGACAATGGGAGCAGCAGCATAAAATGGAGCAAAAAGAGCCTCCTCAACAAGTGGTGTTGAAAGTGTTGGACAGTTACCTGCAAAAAAATTAAACTTGAGCGGCAACTTACAGCATACACAAAAATAAATTCAAGGTGGATAAAAGATTTAAATATAAGTCATGACACCATTAAAATCCTAGAGGAGAACATAAGTAGAAAAACCTCAGATATTTCATGTAGCAATATTTTCATTGATATGTCCCCTAGAGCAAGGGACATAAAGGAAAGAATAAACGAAAGGGATCTTATCAAAATAAAAAGCTTCTGCATAGCTAATCTAAAGAGCATTATGTTAAGTAAAATAAGCCAGGTGGTGATGGACAAATACCATATTATCTCAACTTTAACTGGAACATAATCAACAAAAGAAAAAAGCAAACAAAATATAACCAGAGACATTGAAATTAAGAGCAATTAACAATAGCCAGAGAGGAGAGGGAGGGAGTAGGGGGGTGAATGGAAGCTTTTCAGGAACTACTATAAAGGGCACATGGACAAAACCAAGGGGAAGAGTGGAAGCAAGGGAGGGAGGTGGGTTTGGCTTAGGTAAGGGGCAGGGCAAAAATGCAAACAGCTATAATTGAACAACAATAAAGTAAAAAAAGAAAAGAAATTAGTATTAAAATAAAAAGAGAACCAACCATGTGGGAAAACATATTTGGCAATAATACCTCAGACAAGTGTTTGATCCCCAAAATATGTAAAGAATTCAAGCAACTCCACTCTAAGAAGACAAGCAACCCAATTAAAAAATGGGCAAAAGGCTTGAACAGACACTTCTCCAAGGAAGACACACAGAGGATCAAAAGACACATGAAAAGATGTTCAGTATTTCTAGCTATCAGAGAGATGAAAATTAAAACCACAATGAGTACCAGTTCACACTGGTGAGAATGGCCATCATAAACAAAGCAACAAAAAAACAGTGTTGAAGAGTTGTGAAGAAAAGGAAACCCTAGTGCACTGGTGGTGGGATTGCAGACTGGTGCAACCACTATGGAAAACCGTATGGAAATTCCTCAGAAAACTAAAAACGGATCTGCCTTTTGACCCAGCATTTACACAGCTAGGATTATATCCTAAGAACCCTGAAACACAATCCAAAAGAACCTATACACCCCAATGTTCATAGCAGCACAATTTACAATAGCCAAGTATTAGAAGCAACATAGGTACCCATCAGTAAATGAATGGATCAAAAAACTATGGTACATTTACACAATGGAATTCTACGCAGCAGAAAGAAAGAAGGAGCTCCTACCCTTTGCAACAGCATGGATGGAACTGGAAAGCATTATGCTAAGCGAAATAAGCCAGGCAGTGAAAGACAAATATCATATGATCTCCTCTTTACCTGGAACCTAACTAATGAAACAAACAAGCAAGTAAAATATAACCAAAGACATGGAAATTGAAAACAGGCTGACAGTGACCAGAGGGGAGAGGGGAGGGAATTTCAGGGGAAAGGGGGAAGGGTTTGCATGAACTATTATAAAGAACACATGAACAATAACAAGGGATGGTGGAAACGGTTGAGGGAGGTGGGAAGGTCTTAGGTGGTGGGGAAGGATGGCGAGGAGAAAAAGCAGAAAACTGTACTTGAACAACAATAAAAAATGTTAAAAAAAGAAAAAACTGGAAAGCACATAACTGTCCATCAATAAATAATAGAATTAATTAATTAATTAAAAGTAATATTAATTAAATATTACTTTTGGGTCTGATTCAGGAATCCCCGAGACCACATTTAAGACTCAATAATGTACTAGAAAGATCACCACACTTAAAGAAACTATTGAATTCACACCTATGGTTTATTATAGCAAAAAGATACCAATAAAATCTAGCAAAGGTAAAAGGCTTATCCCACAAACTCTAGAAGAAACCATATACAAGTTTCTGTATGTCTTCTCTCAGTGGAGTCACATGGATGCATTTAATTCTCCTAGCAACAATGTGTGACATATGCCAACTGCTGCCCACTAGGGAAGTCCACCTGAGCCTTGAAGTACAGAGTGTTTAGCAGGTGGTCAGTAACTCAGGTCTGAGGTGTTTGTTTGCATGAATGAGTTCAACTACTCAGACTCTAGCCCTTCACAGAGCAGAAAGTGTTCACCATAAATCACATTGTTTATGTAAATTAACGGATCAAACTGGTACCCCATGCCT
Source organism: Tonatia bakeri (assembly GCA_004024845.1). Taxonomy (NCBI): domain Eukaryota; kingdom Metazoa; phylum Chordata; class Mammalia; order Chiroptera; family Phyllostomidae; genus Tonatia; species Tonatia bakeri. The sequence continues at coordinate 30,620 of PVIA01009178.1, read as the reverse complement.
AGGGCTTCAGGAGTACAGAAACACTTTCATCAGGCAGACTACCTCAAGTGCTCAGAATTCTTCTTCTAAGACCTGGCCAGGGCTTGGTCCTGAGAACAAGGTCTCCTTGGGATTCTTCAGGGTTTGAGAAACACCAGACTGCTGAGTTAACCTTCTCCTTAATGGAAAAATGCTAATCATTTTGTAAAACCTACCACTTTTTCTTACATGTTAATAATTTCATCTGGGCACATAGAAAAAAAACAATTAGAAATCACATTTCCCTCTTACCTTGTGGCTGATAATGACTATGTGACCATGCTCTCTCCAATAGAAGGTATGAAAATCCCAACACACTTCTTTTAAAAAAAAAAATGTTTTTGCTGGGCTTTCTTTGTCTGCTCATTCCTCTGGCATGATGATGGGTCAGCAATCCAACTTCAATCTATGACCCAGAAATCTTGTATCTGATAATATAACTCAAGAAATTCTCACACATCCACAAAGGGACAAAGACAAAGGTGTTCATTCAGCATCATTTGAGACAGCAGCATATTGGAAGCAATGTAGGCGTCTATCACTGGAAGAACTTATAAACAAGATGTGGTGGATTCACACCAATCAGAGGGATCCATAATTATGAAACAATTTATCTATCATCAGCCCCATTCAGTCAAACTGAGTACCAACCTTCACACAGGAGTAGAGTCCTAGGGATACCCACCCCCCAAAAAAAGGACTTGGTGTTAACCTTGTCGATGCTGGGTTGTGGAGAGATCCAGAGATCTCATGGAATAGCCCTGGTGGTAAAGACTATTTAGCACCCCATGTGGAGATACTTCTGTAACAACTTCAATGTCCACACATGGCACACCAACTGTATGCAGTACTAGGCATTGGTTGCAATAAGTTGAATACATGGTCACCTAGCAGCATAAATGAAAAAATAAGAAATGAAATCAGATGTATAAGTCCCGGCCAAAACAGAGGCATAAATAGAAACCCTTCACTTCCTCACACAACCAAAAGGAGGATAACAACAAATCTAAAATCATAAACAACTAAAAGTGCCAGAAAATCAAACTGCATTGACCTCCAACAACCACAGAATTAAAGAAACAGTCAAACAGAACAACCAGACTGGTAAGACAGCATGTGCAGAGAAACCACAGTGAGTGGGGCAGAGCTGTTGGCAGGCTGTGTGGTAGGGGCTGACTTAAAGGGAAACTGAGACTCAGAGGTGACTGTGGACTATAGCCATTGCTGCAGTGAGAGAAACTCCCAGTCTCACACAAGCATTCATTGAAGAGTGTGCTAGCGATGAGCAGACAAAGCTGCATTGTTCCCTCTTTGTACACACTCCCATGGGCAGTGTCACAGAGCAGCAAGGGGGTTTGCCCTGCCTGGGTGAATACCTAAATCCCTGACTCCTTACAACTTAACAGGGACCCTGAATAAAGAAATAGGGCCAAAATGAAAGAACAGAGCAAAACCTCAGAAAGAGAGCTAAGAAATGTGGAGAATTTAAAGCCCTGTTAATCAAAATGCTCACAGAACTGATTGCGCTTGTTCAAAAAAAGAAAAAAATAAATGAAGGGTACCCAAAGTGAAATAAAGCAAAATATTCAGGGAACTAACAATGACAGGAAGAAAACCAAGCCTCAAATCAATGATTTGAAACAAAAGGAAGAAATAAACATCCAACTGGAACAGAATGAAGAAACAAGGATTGAATAAAGTGAAAAGAGTCTTGCAAACCTCTGGGACAACCTGAAACATTCCAATATCTGAATTATAGGAGTGTCAGAGGAGAAGAGAACGAGCAAGAAATTGATACTAAGCAAACAACTAGAACAGGAACAGAATCAGAGAACTGGACATCATATTGTGGTTCAGTGGGGTGGGGGAGTGGGAGAATGGGGAGAAAAGGTACAGGGAATAAAAAGAACTATTGGTAGGCATGAAATAGATGGAAGTTAAGAATAGTATGGGAAATGGTAAAGTCAAAATACTTGTATGTACAACCCATGGACATGAACTAGAGGGTAGGTAATGCTAGAGGGAGGGGGGTGCAGGTCAGTAGAGAATAAAGAGAAAATATGACAACTGTAATAGCATAATCAGTAAAATATACTTTACAAAAAGAAACAAACCCCATATGAAACAACAAGAGAATTCTCCAGAAGAAATAGATGAAATAGACCTAAGTGATTAATCAGATAGAGAGTTTAGGATAATGAATATAAGGACACAAAACAGCATCAACAAAGACTTAGAAAACATAAAAAAGGATCAATCAGAAATAAAGAATGCAATATCTGAAATAAATAATACACTGGAAGGAATAAAGCACAGGTTAGACGAAGCAGAGCATTGAAGTAGTGTTTTGGAAGAAAAGGTAGAATAAAACAGGCAGAGCAGCAAAAATGAAAAGAATTTTTAAACATGAGGAGAGTGTACTGGCTGGTGTACAACTCAATGGATTGAGCATGAGCTGTGAACCAAAGGGTCACTGGTTCAATTCCCAGTCAGGGCACATGCCTGGGTTGTGGGCCAGTTTTCTAGTGGGGGCGACATGAGAGGAAACCACACTTTGATGTTTCTCTCTCTCTTTTTCTCCCTCCCTTCCCCTTCTCTAAAAATAAATAAAATCTTTTAAAAAATAAAATAAAATAATGAGGATAGTAAGAAACATCTTGGAAAACACGAATCATAACAGCATCCACATCATGATAATACCAGGAGGAAAAGAGAGAGAGTAAAGGATTGAAAACCTATTTGAAGAAGTAATAACAAAAATTTCCATAATCTGGTGAAGGAAAAAGATACACAAGTTCAGGAAGCTCAGAGAGTTCCAAACAAATTGGACCCAAAGAGACCTGCAGAGAGACACATCGTAATTAAAATAAGAAGGATTAAAGACAAGGAGAGAATCCTAAAAGCCACAAGAGGAAAGCAGGTAGTTACCTACAAGGGAACACCAATGATACTATAATCTGAGTACTCATCAGAAACTTTTCAGGCCAGAATGGACTGACATGAAGTATTCAACTTGATGAAAAGCAAGGAACTACAGCAAGGCTACTTTACCCAGCAAGCTATCATTTAAAATTGAAGAAGAAATAAGGAGCCTCCCAGACAAGAAAAAGCTAAAAGAGTTTGTTAACACCAAGTCAGTAATGCAATAAGTGTTAAAGGGCTTGCTTTAAAAAGAAGAAAAAGAGAAAGGAAAAAATACAGAAGAAAAGAGTCTAAAAACAAAATGGCACTATATACACATCTATCAATAATCACCTTAAATGTAAATAGATCAAATGCTCCTACCAAAAGATAGAGTAGCTAGTGGAGAAAAAAACAAAAGACCTATATATGCTGCCTCCTGGAGACCCACCACAGATTGAAAGATATGCATAGACTAAAAATAAAGGGTTGGAAAAAGATATTTCATGCACATGGTAAAGAAAAAAAGCTGGGGTAGCAGTACTTGTATCCAACAAAATAGATTTTAAAACCAAGGCTATGGGAACAAACAAAAAGAAGAACTTTACATAATGATTAGGGGAACAATCAACAAGAAGATATAACCCTAGTAAATATTTATGTGCCCAATATAGTAGCAACTAAATATGTAAAGCAAATATTGAAGGACATAAAAAGAGAGATCAGCAGAAATACAGTTGGGGATTTTAACACCTTACTGGCTTCAACGGATAGATCTTCCAGGCAGAAAATCAGCAAGGAGATTGTGGCCTTAAACAATACACTAGATCAAATATATTTAACTGGTATCTTCAGAGTATTTCACTCCAAAGCAGCAAAATATACAAATTTTTCAAGTGTACATGGAACATTTTCTAGGATAGACACACGCTAGGACAGAAAAAAGTCTCAACAAATCTATGAAGATTGAAATCATGTCAAGAATCTTCTCTGACCATAATAATATGAAGCTAGAAATTAACCACAGAAGAACATTGAAAAACACCCAAGACATAAAAAGCTAAATAACATGTTATTAAACAATAAATGGGTCAACAACATGATCAAGGATGATATCAAAAGACACTTTGAAATAAATGAATATGAGAACATGATGATTCAAAATCTGTGGGACACTGGGAAAGCAATCCTAAGAGGGAAATTCACAGTATTACAGGACTATCTCAAAAAAAAAGAAGAAGAAGAAGAAGAGAAAGAAAGAAAGAAAGAAAGAAAGAAAGAAAGAAAGAAAGAAAGAAAGAAAGAAAGAAAGAAAGAAAGAAAGAAAGAAAGAAACTAAAAAAAAACAATCTAACTTCACACTTGAAAAGGAAGAACAAAGCTCAATGTGAGTAGAAGAAAGGAAATGATTAAGATCAGAGCAGAAATAAATTAAATAGAATCTGAAAAAGTGATATAATAAATCAATGAATCCAAGAGCTGATTAATCAAAAAGAAAAACAAGATTGACAAAGCTTTAACCAGAGTCATCAAAAAAGAGAAAGGACTCAAATAAACAAAATCAGAAATGAAAGAGGAAAAATAACAACTGACACCAAAGAAATACAAAGGATTGTAAGAAAATATTGTGAACAGTTATATGCAAAAAGATTAGACAACCTGAACAAAATGGATAAATTCCTAGAAACACAATATTCTGAAAATAAATCAGGAAAAAAACAGGGAATCTGAATAGACAGATTACATCTAATGAAATTGAAGAAGTAATCAGGAAACTTCCAACGGACAAAAGTTCTGGGATAGAATTCTACTTGACCATAAAAATATAAAAAATATTACCCTTTGCAACAGCATGGATGGATCTGGAGAATATTATACTAACTGAAACAAGCCAGTCAGAGTAATACAAATATCATATTATTTCACTCATGTATGAAATATAACAGACAAACTAACTAACAAGCAAAACAGAGAGACTTATAGACAGAGAACAGATGATAGCTAGTTTCGGGGCAAAGGGAGGTTACAGTGTGGAGGGATTGAGCAAAAAAGAAAAAGGACTTGTGGACATAGACAACAGAATGGTGATTGCTGGGGTGAGGGGGTTAAATGGTAATAGAAAAAATATATAATGTAAATTATATATTTTTAAATATTAATAAAAAATAAAATTTTATTTTATTCCCTGTGTATTTTATTTTAGTCCATGTGTATTGAATCGGTGGAAGAAACTTCTGGAGGTCTAAGTAGTTCCTCTTAATGAACCCACACATGGACTTACCTACTCAGACTCACTCCTTCTGAGCTCTATCACCAGCGTAGCAGTTTGAAAGGTACCAACAGTATACAGGGAGAAACTGAAGTTCAGGGATCAAGGGGAACAGAGGCCATTGTCTTTACTAAACCTCACACAGAGCCAGCAAGCTGGTGACATAACTGAGACTCCATCAACCTGGATATGTGTTTGACCTGCCTTGGAGATGCCTAGAGACTCCACATCAACCAATTTACTTGCCCACCCAAACTGTTTTCCCACATGAATTGCAGGTCTTGGCTCATGCTTCACAACTTCCTAAATCCTATCTAAGAAGCAACAGCTGGCTTCAGTGATTCCCAGGCCTGGCACTAGCAGGAGCCAGTCTAGATTCACAGCTTGACTTCAGCTGGGAATCTCCTAGCTCAGCAAAAGTAGCAGTAATTTTAGATTGCTTTATAGTTCAGGCAGGGTGACCCTAGGCAAAACACAAATGAGGGGTGAAGTTGGTCTTCCCAACCTGGGAAAACCCAGGGCTTTCGCACCCAGTGGACAGCTACAGACCACATCGGAGCACCACCATCCTACCCCTGAATAGCTGATCCTCCATGGAGGGCATAGGTGGTGGGAAGTGGTATTAAAATGACTCAGTTTTGATGTTTGAAAGACAGAAAACCATTGTTTCACCCAGAAATAGGAATTTGGTGAAATAATTATAGTTCCAGTCAGGAAAAAGAGAGAAAGAATATTAATTTTAGGTGTTACAAGGAAAATTCTTAAGGGAAGAAATTTTTAGATATGCAAAACATAAGCATATTTCTAGCCCAGATAAGAGGAAATGATTAAAGATGAAAATTCAACTGCTGAAAGGAACTTGGGATCCTTCTAAATCTTGGTTATTATAAATAATGCTGCAATGAACCTATTAATGCACACAGCCCTTCAAATTAGTGCTTCATGTTTCTTCATATATATTCCCAGAGGTAGAATTGCTGGGTCATAAGGCAGTTTCATTTTTAATTTTTTGAGGAAACTCCATACTGTATTCTACAGTGGCTGGACCAGTCTACATTCCTGCCAACAGTGCACAAGGGTTTCCTTTTCTCCACCTCCTCACCAGCATTTGTTGTTTTTTGATTTGTTTATGATGGCCATTCTGACTGATATGAAGGTGAATCTCATTAGGGTTTTAATTTGCATCTCTCTGATGGCTACTGATTCTGAGCTTCTTTTCATATGTCTCTAGGACCTCTGTATCTGGACAGCTACAAGCAAAAAAAAAGAAATGAAACTCAACCAACTCACACCATAGACCAAAATAAACTCAAGATAGATAAAAGCCTTAAATATAAATTGTAATACCATAAAAGTCCTACAGGAGAACATAGGCAGGAAAATCTCAGTTATCCCACTCAGCAATATTTTCACTGGTATTTTCCCTAGAGCAAGGGATATAAGAGAAAGGATAAACAAGTGGGCCTCCAGCTTTATTAACTGCAACAATTACTACAATTAACATTAATAAATGTCAGAAAAGAAAATGGCTAAATTTTATACATTACTTTTTAACTCCTCACTATTCCCTACAGTATTTTTCTTAATCAAAAGCTATTCTGTGTTGGGAACTTCCTTGCCTGGTTTCAGAAGCTGTGCCCACTCCCCAAGGGTAAGGCTGAGGGAGTGACCTTTGGACCAGAAGCCACTAAGGAGACAAAGCTTATCTCCTTGGCAGGAGCACTGCTTCTGCTCCTTTTACTTCATCTGCAACTGGTCCACAATGCTTGATCAGTTAGCTAGTGACAGGTAAGAGTCCCCAAAGAAGAGAAAAACCTAAGACAGGCATGATGACGTAGGAGGCCCCCAGGGAAGGACTTGGGGGGCTACAGCAAAAGGGGGTGATGGACCCTCACCCTCAGCTTTGACAAAGCCTGAGTCCTCATTCTGTCTGTGAGAAGTCTCCTAATCTCTTGGCTGTCTTACTTCCCCTGCCTGACTTAAGCCTGAAACAATGACAGAGGGTGGTGCAGCCCTGTGCTGGAAAGGGCAGGTTCCCTGGGCAATCAGGCCTAATAAAGAATATGTAAAATCCTGTGAAACCTGCTTTCTTTAGAATGCGTTCAATTAAATGATAAGGATCCAAACAAAAAGTGAGTTTGTTCCTCAAAGTTTTATGGCTCTTTAGCTATCTGACCCTGACTCAAAATAGGCCCTCAGAGTTCTTTGTTATCTATTGGTTGATTCTTACTGCCTGACAATGATTAATAAGCTTTACCTGTATTTTTGTGCAAACGAACCCAATAAAAGCCCATTGAGGAAAAGGCTCTTGGCCCTTCCCCTTTGAGAGATAGGCCACCTTTCCTCCTCAAGCAGATCATGTCTTGGTAGACTTATTCTCATCTGTGGTGGCCGGGGGGCTCTATGGGCAGACCCCCCCACAATTCTGCTTTTCTACCTTTGAAGTTTATTAAACAAAATACTGTCAGGCTATCAGTAGATGATGAATTGTTCGTCATTCCCATGAGTCTCACTGAGGGAAATGCAGCATAAATCTTATCTATGCAGCCTCCGATTTCCTCTCACATGAAATGGGAACTCAGTGTGAGTTTAACTGGGCTGGGGGTCTCTTGGAAGTTCTGATGTCTAGATCAGTAGTGGCATAGCTATCAGCAGGAGTCTTCAATTCATCACCATGGGGACCTTCCCCAGAGAAAACGACCCAAGAGAGCATAAGCAAGGTGCAGAGAGGAGCCAGCACTCTGTCTCAGAAGTGACCTAGCATCACTTCTGCCATGTTCTTTTGTTGGCTGCAAAACCCAACTCTGGTAAATAGGGTGAGGATATAAGGAGGCAGCCCCACCAGGAGCTGTATTGGAGGGAGTCAATCACAGACATGAATAGATCCAAGATGCCCAACAAATCCCCTAAAAATAAATAAAGTCCACAACCAGACACCTCACAATGAAGCTGCAGAACACAAATATGAGATATAAGATCTTTAACAAAGACAAAGACAAAAGATTATATTCAAAAGAGAAAGCTTGAAAGTGAGAGATGACTTCTCAACAACAACACTGGAAACCACAGGCTAATAATCTGTCAATCTGCTGAAAAAAAATAAACCTACAAAAAACATTTCTCAGAAATTAAAGTGAAGTTAAGACATTTTTAAACAAAAAAAAAGTGAGAATTTGCCTCCAGTAAACTTTCATAAAAGAAACTTCAATGAATGTATTTCAGGCAGTTATGTCAGATGAAACATCTAAGGTGCAGGAAAAATGAAGGGTCAAACATAATAAATTATTCATTAAATAAAAATAACTTTGACTATATAAAATAATAATATGAATATGGCTTCATAGGATTTTTAACAAGAAGGTGAGAAATAAAACAGTAGCATGTCATGAAGCATCATTGCAGTTAAATGTTCTAAAGTCCTTGTGTTGCCTTGTAGAGGAGTGAAAGTGTTATGTATCAAAGTTTGATAGACTGAAGATAAATGTAGGGATTTTTAGGGTAACCACGAAGTGACAGAAACAGAGAGGATATTATCCAAACCATTAGTGGGATAACAAGAGGAAGTAATTATAAAAGATCAAAGTCATTAGTTTTTTTTTTATTTTATTGTTGTTTAGTTACAGTTGTCCCATCTTTTTTCCCTATTGCTCACCTTCCCCCTTCCCCCCAACTATCACAGTCAATTACCCCATTATTAATATCCATGTGTCCTCTGTTCATGTTTCTTTGCTTGTCCCTCCCCTTTCTTTCCTCAGTTAGACCCCTCCCCAGTCCCTTGTGGTCACTGTCAGTTTGTTCTTTATTCCCAAGTCTCTGGTTCTATTTTGCTCATTTGTTTTGTTAATTAGGTTCAACTTACAGGTGAGGTCCTATGGTATTTATCTTTCACTATCTGGCTTATTTTACGTAGCATAATTCTCTCCAGTTCCACCCATGCTGTCATGAAGTATAGCAGTTCCTCTTTCTTTCTGCTGTGTAGTATTCCATTGTGTAAATGTACCATAGCTTTTAAATATATTTTGTTGATTATGCTATTACAGTTTCCCATTCCCCCCTTTCATTTCCCTCCACCCTGCACACCCCTCCCACCCACAACCCCCGCTTTTACTTCATGTCCATGTGTCATAAGTTCTTTAACTTCTACATTTCCCATACTATTCTTGCCCTCCCCCTGTCTATTTTCTCCCTACCATCTGTGCTACTTATTCTCTGTACCTTTTACCCCCTCTCCTCCTCCCACTCCCCTGTTGCTAACCCTCCATGTGATATATATTTCTGTGGTTCTGTTCCTGTTCTAGTTGTTTGCTTAGTTTGTTTTTGTTTTAGGTGTGGTTGTTAGTAAGTGTGAGTTTGCTGTCTTTTTACTGTTCATATTTTTTATCTTCTTTTTCTTAAGTAAGTCCCTTTAACATTTCATATAATAGGGGCTTGGTGATGATGAACTCCTTTAACTTGTCCTTATCTGAGAAGCACTTTATCTGGCCTTCCATTGTAAATGAAAGATTTGCTGGATAGAGCAATCTGGGATATAGGTCCTTGCCTTTCATAACTTGGAATACTTCTTTCCAGCCCTTCTTACCTGCAATGTCTCTTTTAAGAAATCAGCTGACAGTCTGATGGGAACTCCTTTGTAGGTGACTGTCCTCTTATCTCTTGCTGCCTCTAGAATTCTCTCCTTCATTTTAATCTTGGGTAATGTAATTATGATGTGCCTTTGTGTGTTCCTCCTTGGGTCCAACTTCTTTAGGACTCTCTGAGCTCCCTGGACTTCCTGGAAGTCTATTTCCCTTGCCAGATTGGGGAAGTTCTCCTTTACTATTTGTTCAAATAAGTTTCCCACTTGTTGCTCTTCCTCTTCTCCTTATGATACCCCTATAATTTGGATGTTGGAACATTTGAAGATGTCCTGAAGGTTCCTAAGCCTCTCCTCATTTTTTTTTTAATTCTTCTTTCTTCATTCTTTTCTGATTGTATGTTTCTTTCTTCCTTCTGGTCCACTCCATTGATTTGAGACCCAGTTTTTTTTTTCCATTGCTGTTGGTTCCCTGTGCATTTTCCTTTATTTCACTTAATGTAGCCTTCATTTTTTCATCTATTTTGTGACCAAATTCAGCCAATTTTGTGAGCATCCTGATCACCAGTGCTTTGAACTGTGCATCTGATATGTTGGCTATCTCTTGGTTGCTTAAAAGTATTGAGTCTGGGGCTTTGATTTGTTCTTCCATTTAAGCCACTTTTTGTGTGTGTTGTCGTTGTTTTATAGCACTTGTTATGTATGAGGGGCAGAGCCTTAGGTGTTCACCAGGGTAGAGCAACCCAGTCTCTGGGCTGTGACACTGTATGTGGCGGTGGGGTTAGAGAGGGAATAATGGCTCTTGCTCTGCTCTCTGTCAGATTTCAGTCCCCTCTGCTGCTTCCCACAAACATATTGGGCCCTTCTGATGCTAGTTCCCTGGGTGGGTGGGCTTGTGTACATTCTAGGACCCTGTAGGTCTCACCAATGAACTCTCCTGTGAGGCTGGGAAACTCCCCTGGCACCTCAACCTCCACACGTGTTTTCAATCAGTGCTTTTAGGCTTTATTTTCTGGAGCTGGGGCCCTGGGTTTCGTGGTCTGTATCACTGCCCATTTTCACCTGGTTTATCTGCACGTGAATATGTGACTGTGGACAGATAGCTGCCTTGCACACCTCACTGGGTCCTCTCGTTGCCTCCCTGCCCCCACATCCAGGGTCTGCCACCAGGGTCTGCTAGCCTCTGCCTGTGCCCTACACGCCTGGGTCTGCAAGCCACTGCTTTTTCCTACTGCAACCCCTCTCCATCAGCCGCCAACTCCACCCCTCTTACCAGTCTGGATGAATGGTTGTTGGGACTTCCGTATGGTTCAATTTTCTGTCTGTTCCAGTTGTTTTTTTGTTTCTAAATCTTTGTTGTCCTTAATTTTGGTTGTGCGAGGAGACACAGTGTGTCCACCTATGCTTCCATCTTGGCTGGAAGTCCTAAATGTACCATAGTTTTTTGATCCACTCCTTTACTGATGGGCACTTAGGCTGTTTTTCCACACTTGGTTATTGTAAATAACACTGCTATGAACATTGGGATGCATAGGATTTTTTGAACTGGTGATTTAGAATTCCTAGGGTATAGTTCTGGCAGTGGGGTAGCTGTATTGAAAGGCAGTTCCGTCTTTAATTTTTGAGGAAATTCCATACTGTTTTCCACAGTGGCTGCACTAGTCTGCAATCCCACCAACAGTATTACTAGGATCCCTTTTCTCCACAACCTCACCAGCTCTTGTTTGTTGATTTATTAATGATGGCCATTCTGACCAGTGTGAAGTGATATCTCATTGTGGTTTTCATTTGCCTCTCTCTAATGGCTAGTGATGTTGAGCATTTTTTCATGAGTCTATGGGCCCTCTATGTGTCCTCTTTGGAGAAGTGTTTGTTCAGGTCCTTTGCCCATTTTTTTAATTGGGTTGCTTGTCTTCCTGCAGTAGAGTCTAGTGATTTCTTTATATATTCTGGAGATAAAATCTTGTATCATTGGTGTACGGTAAATGGAGGCAGTCTGGCTTCCTCATCCAGATGTCTGGGTAACTAAGGGAAGCAATGTTCCCATATCCTTGAATGGGTTGGATAAGCCTTAAGACTGGGTCTGAAAAACTATTCCCATAACATGAAGTGGGCTTGCATTTGCAGAATCATGCTGTTATATAGTTTTCTGGCTTGAAGCCAGCTTTGTCTGCCTCTAATACTTAAGCAAGTATGGGTTGCTTGCTATAGGCACATGCAGCCATTCTATGGCTTCCCCACCCATGAATAAAGGCATGTCAAGCATCCTTAAACTCCACACATTCTTCCATCTCCCTGAATCTGGAGTGGATCTTCCAGGCCTTGACATCTTGCAACACAATTGGCTTAGTCATCAGGATTTGCATGGTATGGAAATTGATGAGGCACCGGTATCTTCGGAAGGTAACCTCAATAGGTGCGCTGATCCCAGGGAACTGTGGCACCCAGTGGCAAGCCTCCTGGCCTCAATGGGGCCCACGAAGGGAGTGGCCTGATATCAGTGGCACACCTGACACCATGGAGAAAGCCCTACAGGAGGTTGGGGAGACCCTGTAGAAGCCCAGCACCCATATGGCTGTGGGGGATATAGGCTGGGTGTTTCTTTCAGGTTTGTGAGCTGAGACAGAGACCACACTTCACAACACAGTGAAACTACATGAACTCCAAGGATCAGAAGAAGCCCTGGAAGCCAGAATTGGTTCTCTAGAAGATCTGAGAGAGACACAGATGTCTGTCTCCTGCTGCAGCAAACAAATTGGAGTCAGAGGAAAATGACATTGATGCAGAGCCATATTTTCAGAAGGCCCACCCCAATAGTATTACAAAAAATGAACTCCCAACGACCCATGGCAACTGGGGGAAACCTTGTTGGTCCCATTCAGAAGATAGAACATGCTGCTTTCGACATTATATGCAGGACAAGCTTGTCAACCTTGAGAATCAGTTTTGCCAGCAACATGGCAGGTATCATGCCAGATACTGTGAGCACATGGCAGTCCTTTACAGACTTAGAGATAATCTTGTAGGAGTTGGGCATGCATCAGGCCATGTTCAATCCCAATACACAGGGCCTTGATGATGAGTGTTTTACAACTGGAATGAGGGATCTTGTGCTCCAGCATGCTCCCCCCACCTTTTTTGGCTCACTGATTGCAATTCTCACAATGTATGTCAGTCATCGCACAAATGACATCACAACAGTGGTGGCTAGCCTGGGAGAGGTGGAGTCTCACCACCAACAGAAAGCTATTTGTGTAGTCTCTCAGGGTCTCCAGTTGAACAGCTGTCCCATGTGGGTGACTAGATCATAAATATGGCCACATATTTTAGGGCACAGGTAGCAAACACAAGACCCATGCTGAATCCAGCCCTCCACCTCATTTTATCTGGCCCAGCACCTTTGTTTCTACCCAGTGGCAGCACCAAGTTCCTTGCCCCTGGTTAAGGAGTAATTTTATACAGACTGTATAAATATAGTCCTAAATATGTATTTAGGACTGTATTTTATACAGTCCTAAAATTACATTTGGCCCTTTGAAGGCAACTGCGAGGCTGATGTGTCCCCCAGTGAAAATGAGTTTGACACCCCTGTTTTAGGACCTATTGTTGATGGCACTAAGATTGACAGGAAGCCAAACTCTACCCATTAGAGCACTGGAAACAGCTTCGAGCTGACCAATGCTTCCTGTGGCCCCAAAGAAGAAGAAATTGATGGGAAAATCTAGGTGTGCACCCCGAGAGCTCCAAGAAGCCCATTTGGTCTGGCTGGAAGATCATCTGGCTGTGTCAACCTTCTGAGATCAGGGAGAAGATATCCTTTGGACATTTGGCTAGGAACAAAGCCAAGGGACCCATCTTCAGGGGAGAGGTGGGGACTGGAGGCTGCATGATGAACTGGCTATTCATTGGTCACCTGCAAATGTCCAGTGAGTGTTAGCTTTTGTGGATACAGAAGCAGAATGTACTCTCTTACATGGAAATCCTGAGAAATTTCTGGGGCCTGAGGTCTTTATTGATGGTTATGGGGGACAAAGTATAAGGGTGAAGGTTGCATAGCTCTCTCTGGATATCGGATATTTGCCCCCCCCCCATGAATACACAGTCTATGTCTCCCCCACTCCTGAGTATATCCTGGGTATTGACATACTGCAGGGTTTGTGATTATCTATGACCACAGGTGAGTTTCACCTGCAGATGTGAGTGGTAAAAAACATTTTGTGGGGACATGCTAACCATTCCCCTATGTAATTGCCACCCTCACAATGGGTAATGGCAGTGAAACAATACCAGTTGCTCAGAGGATGTGAGAAAATCACAGCTACTATAGGGAAGGTAGAGAAACTGGGCATAATTGGGGCTGCCCACAGTCCTTTAACTCTCCTGTGTGGCCAGTAAAAAAGCCAGATGGTACATGGAGAATGACAGTTGATTACTGGAAGCTCAATAAGTTCATTCCTTCACTACCTGCAGCAGTACTTTCTGTGATAGATTTAATGAACTGATTGACTGATGAGCTTTGAACTTACTACTTTGTAGCTGATCTAGCAAATGCCTTTTTCTCCATTGACCTGGCTCCAGAGAGTCAGGATCAGTTTGCCTTCATATGGGAAGGCCAACAGTGGACTTTTACAGTACTCCCTCAAGGGTATTTGCACAGCCTGACTATCTGTCATAAGCCTGTGGCAGAGGACCTGGCTAAGTGGCCACAGCCTCCAGAGGTAAGCCTATGCCATTACATTGATAACATTTTGCTAACTAGTGATTTTCTTGCAGAATTAGAGAAGACAGTGACTCAAACGCTGTCTCATTTGAAGTCATGTGGCTGGGTAGTCAATGAAACTAAGCTTCAAGGACCTGGATTGTCTGTCAAATTCTTGGGGGTTGTCTGGTAGGGTAAGACAAAAGTCATCTCTGATGAGGTGATAGATAAGATTCAGGAATATCCAACCCCTACCACTATGAAACAGCTCCAGACATTTTGTGCCTGTTGGGATATTGGGAAGCATTTGTGCTCCATCTAGGCCAAGTTGTTCATCCCTTGTATTCTTTGGTGAAAAGGGAAGTGAACTGGGACTGGACCCCAACCTTAGAAAAGGTATTCCAAGGAACAAAGCATATCATTAAGTGTGCCCAGACCTTGCATGCTCTGGATCCTGCTAGACCCTCTAAACTAGATGTACATGTGACACAGGGAGGCTTTGGATGGGGTTTGTGGCAGTGATCAGAATGGCTACATCAACCCTTGTGTTTCTGGTTCCAACTACGTAAGTGAGCAGAGGTACTGTACTCCTTTATTGAAAAGCAGTTGGCTGCAGTAGAAGCTGCCTTATTGACCATGGAGGCCATAAAGGGAACTGTCCCCATGATAGTAAGGACCATGTATCCCATTGCAGGGTGGGTCCAGGACTGGATGGCCAAGCCACTCCCCATTTGTAACTAATTTCTTTTCTTTTGCTCCTTTTAAGATTCCCTCTTTATCTTTAACCATTTTAATTTTAATTATGATGTGGAGTGGGCATCTTATTTGGGACTCTAAGTGCTTCCTGAACTTGTATGTCTATTTTCTTCACCAAATTAGGAAAGTTTTCTTTCATTATTTTTTCAAATAGATTTCCAATATCCTGTTCTTTCTCTTCTCCTTCTGGCACCCTTATGATGCAAATGTTGGTCTGTTTGAAATTGTCTCAGAGGCTGCTTATACTATTCTCATTTTTTGGTGGGGGGGATTCTCTTTTCTTCTTGTGTTTCTGATTAGGTGTTTTTGGTTCCTAATGTTCCAAATCATTGATTTGATTCTCAGCTTTATCCACTCTACTGTTGTTTCTATGTAAATTGTTATTTCAATTAGTGTATCCATTTCTAGGTGGATCTTTTTTATGCTGTTGAGGTACTCATTAAGTTCCTTGAGCATCCTTACAACAAGTGTTTTGAACTCTTCATCTAATAAATTGCTTATTTCCATTTCATTTAGTTCTTCTTCTGGAGTTTTGATCTGTTCTTTCATTTGGGCCATGTTTGTTTTCCTCCTCATTTTGGCAACTTCCCTGTGTTTGTTTCTGTATATTAGGTAGAACTGCTTTAATACCATGTCTTGGTGTTGTGGCCTAATATAGTAGGTGTCCTGTAGCATTCAGTGGCATAGCCTCCCCTATCACCCAAGCTGAGTACTTGAGGTGTGCCCTTCTTGTGGGCTGAGTACACCCTCCTCTTGTAGTTGAGCCTTGGTCGCTGTTGGAAGATCAATGGGAGTAATTTACCCAGGCTAGTTAGCTGTGAAGACTAGCTGTGACCACTGAGCACCACCCTGTGCCCTCCATGGAGAATCAGTTGTTCAGGGGCATAGTAGTGGTGCTCTGACATAGTCTGTCACTGTCCACTGTGTTTTCAGGCTCTGGGGTTCCCCAGATAGTGCAGCACAAGGTCAGCTCCCACTTGTGCTTTGCCCAGGGCCACCCTGCCAGAGCTATAAAGCAATGTGAGATGGCTGCTACATTTGCTAGGCTTGGAGATCCCCAGGAAAAGCTAAGCTGTGAATCTAGGCTGGCTGCTGCTACTGCCAGGCCTAGGGCTCACTGAGGCCAACTATTGCTTATTTGAGAGGATTTAGGAAATTGTGAAGCATGAGTCAAGACCAACCATTCATATGGAAAAGTAGGTTGGGTGGGCCCATAAGTGGATGTAATGGAGTCTCAGGGAATCTAGGGCAGGGAAAAAAGTGTGAACCAGGTTAATGGATCCTCACATATGGCACCAGCTTACCAGTTCTGTGACTCTGTGGTGGTTTAGAAAAGTGACAATGGCATCTGTTCACCTTGATGCCAGACACTTCAGTTTCTCCCTGTATGTCATTGGTGCCTTTCAAGTTGCTAGCCCAGTGCAACTTGGGCTACTCCCAAGTGCAGAGGGAGTGAGTCTGTGTAACTGAGTTCATGTATGGTTTCTTTAAGAGGAACTCCTTGGGACTCCAGGAGTTTCTTCTGCCAACTCAACCCTTTCTGTGTTTTGCAGTCAGAAATTATCAGGACTTATCTCCCTGGCACTGGAACACTGGGCTAGGAGGAGGCTTGGTGTGGGGTGGGATTCCTTGTTTCCAAGATGTTCCTCCCAAATTTTTATCCACCACATGTGACTGTTAGATTAGGCCATTCTGCATCTGTGGTTTCTTTAAGTTTGTGGCTGTCAAACTTCTATTCAACTTGACTTCTGATGGTTCTGAGTGATGGTTGTCCTATATTTTAGTTGTAATTTTTATGTGACTGTAAGAGGAGGCAAGTCATGTCTGCCTACACTGCCATCTTGACCAGAAGTCCCTGTCATTTTTTCATAAATACACATATATTATGTGAGTCCTGGCAAAATGTATCTGAGTTACTATAGATTATGGTAAAAAAAAAAAATGTGCGAACGCTGGTTGCTTTTTTTTTTTTTAGCCACAAGGCTAAATTGTCTTAACAGCATTCTTTTTTTAACTTTTTTAAAGTTTTTATTTATTTATTTTTAGAGATAGGTAGGGGGACAGAAAAAAGTGAGAGAAATATAAATGTGTGGTTGCCTATCAGTGCTCCTACTGGGGACCTGGCCTACAACACAGGCATGTGCCCTGACTTGGAATTGAATCAGAGACCCTTTGGGTCCCAGGCAAGCACTCAGTCCACTGAGCCACACCAGCCAGGGCTTAACAGCATTCTAACTTTATTTTTATAGGATGAGTTGGAGTTATGTTGGTTAATAAAAGTATGTAATTTTCAGGTGTACAATTTTATGTTACATCATCTGTATATTGTATTGTACACTCATCACCCCAAGTCAAGTCTCCTTTCATCACCATTTATCCCCCCTTTACCATCTTCTACCTCCTCTTACTCCCTTTCCCTCCGGTAATCATCATAATTTAACAGTTTTTTAACGTTATAGAACTCTTTAATACCTTAATACCTTAATGCCTAACTTAATTGAGAATAAATTATTACAATGGCTCTTTGTTAAAGAAAGAGAACTTTAAATTTTATACCAATGACTTTGAAGGAATAATCTCTGACTTGGAAAGTTATCAACTTTCAGCCTCAGAGTTGTTTCCTTTGCTTTTACATCTCTCTCTCTCTCTCTCTCTCTCTCTCTCTCTCTCTCTCGATATATATATATATATATCTGAACTCCATAAAATCAGCAACATCTGATTGAGAGAAAAGGTTAAATATTCATATTTTGAGAACATTGTACATAAAGTTAAATTCACACTTTCCTGACATTTCCTTAAAGATTAAGTTCCTTCCCAAAAGAACCCATTTCCATTTATATTTCTGTTAAAAGAAAAAAAGTTGTTTTTCCAAGAACCAAATGTAAAAAATAAGTAGATATGGCATCTTTCTGAATGTATTTTTGTGCTAACTTAGCAGTTTATACAAATTTTATTTTTTTTTCCTTAGGGAGGAAATAGACTGAGTATTGATTCCATACACTTATCTCATAAATCAAACCTAGCTAACCCTTGTGTTACTTCTGAGTAAGTTACACATGTTCATGGAGAACCATGTATGCTCTTCTGAGTGCACAAAGCAGGACACTCAAAGTGTGTGTGGGAAAGATGCTCAGCAGTCTAGAGTGAGCAAGGAAAGCCCAGCAGAGTTTCACAGAGTGGGAGTGATAACCTGTTCACAGATGAAGAAAAAGTTCTCTGAACCAGAGCATGATAATCACTAGAGATGAATCTGGATGGTCCGTTGGAACCAGGCTTCTGGGGTAGGTCAATGCTGTGGGCAAAGGCAGCTGGGAAGAAGGAGAGACAGGACAGCATGAATTCCCACTTTACAAAGAATGAAATTCAGCCAGATTATACAGGGCCAACAGAAGAGAGTGACCATCAATCAGTGAAAACCTGCAGTCTTGAATTCTTCCTGAAAATGAACCTTCCATATCTGTAAAGGAAAGGCAGGAAGAGAGAGAGAAACAAAGAAGAGAGAGATCAAGACTGGAGGCTGGCACACATAGTTGGTGTCTTTCTCGCCTTCAGAGTCAGGGCAAATAGATGTGCCTAACAATTATGTGACTCACAAATACCTATATTAGGATGCCCTAAGGAATGATTTAGGTTTATATCCTGGACCTCCAGTCAAAAATCTCAGCAGGAATCTTCCATTTTGTAAACTTCAACATGGGCACAGATGCAGTGGAATTTGTTGGCAATGCAGAACCAGAGAAGGAGTCTACACTGAGTAACCCTGCTTCAGGTGCTCCAAAAGACATGTTTGTTGCTTTAATTTTGTATTATATTCCAGTTAAAAACTTCCAGGAAGCACAAATGTGCTCAAATTCCTTTCTTGCTGCCCCTGTGAAATGTGTTTATGTTGTAGTGGAACCATGAGTAGCGTAATGCTTTGACAAAGGCAATGTAAGTAATGCCAGATTTTCATGAACTGTAATAAGGACACTGTCATGTGAGAGTTGTCTATACTGTCCATGACCCTTTAGGCCCAGCAGCACTGTCATCATATACCTGGGTACACACAATTCCTCCATGGCCCCTATATTTGAGTTCTGTGGAAAAGAAAACCAATAGCATGTATATATGTAGAAGGGAATATAGATTTATATTAAACCATAGTGGCTGCAGACACAAATAGAGCTGATAACGCAGAGGCATCCAGAAGTCATCCAGACACAGAACTCCCTCTTCCTCAAGGATATCAGGTTTTTTGCTCCTAAGTCCTTCAACTTATTGGATGAGGCCCACCCACATTGTGGAGTGTAATGTTCTTTGAATCATCAAAATTTAATGACTTAAATGTTAATCCATGAGATACAAGGTGGCAGAGGAGTAAGTGGAAGCTACACTAACCTTGTCCCAGGACCAATCTTGAATTACAACTAAATTGTGGAGAAATCATCCTGAACAACTACCTGAACACTAGCTGGAGAGAAGCCTTATAACCCAGGACATATAGTAGAAACCGCTTCACCAGAATGAGACTGGTAGAGAGTGCAGAGGTGCAACAGAGCTGGTTGGGCTCCCATGGAAAGCAGCTAAATTTCTGGAGGGATATTTCAGCAGCTGGGGGTTCCCACTGAGAAGTGTGGGGTCTAAACTCCAAGCTGGGCTCCCCCGCCTACAGTACCAGAGCCCTAAAGAAACCCACATAACATCCAGCTGTGAAAAGCAGAGTTTTCTGTCTGCCAGGGAGAGATGACTGGAGACACAGAGAGCTCCTTAAAGGATCATTGCACAAAATTTTCTTTGTGGCCACTCACCCTGGGCTCCAGCAGAAGGAGGGCAGAGTAGACTAGTGACACTTGAAGATAGTATGGGATTGGTAGGTCTGGGGAGAGAATAAGGAACCGCTAATAGGATCCCCGTGCTGAGTCATTTCCCATACTGCAGAAACCATCTTACGTAAGATGAGCATCAGCCTGAGGGTAAGCATTATCCCAGCCTGCAGGATAGCTCTGCCCAAAACTGTGGTGCTTGAGCTGGGATGCTGATTACAGATTGATTAGTTTTAAAATTATCAGCTTAGCAGCTGATTAGTTTAACAGATGAAGCAGAAAATACAAAGAAATAGCCAAAATAGGAAGACAAAGAAAAAGCCCCCAAATGAAACAAGAATTCTCCAGAAAAAAAATTAGTTGGAATGGAGGCAAGCAATTGATCACATAAAAAGTTTAAAGTAATGATTATAAGTACTCAAAAGCATGAAAAAAGATATAAAAACCATTAAAAAAGACCAGTCAGAAATAAAGATTGCAATATCTGAAATAAATAATACACTGGAAGGAATAAAGAGTAGATCAGGTGAAGCTGAGGGTCAATCAGTGATTTGGAAGACAAGGTAGAAAAAAATACCCAGGAAAAGCAGCAAAAAGAAAAAAGAATATACCCTGGCAGGTGTAGCTCAGTGGATTGAGCACAGGCCTGCAAACCAGAGTTGCCAGTTTGATTCCCACTCAGTGCACATGCCAGGGTTGCAGGCCAGGTTCCCAGTTGGAGGCACAGGAGAGGCAACCACACATTGATGTTTCTTGCACTCTCATTCTCCTCACTTCCCTTCTCTCTAAAAATAAATAAATAAATAAATTTTTTAAAGAATTTAAAAAATGAGGAGACCTCAAGAAACATTTTAGACATCATGAAGCACAATAACATTAATATCATGGGAATACCAGATGGAGAAGAGAGTAAGCAGGGGATGGAAAACTTATATGAAGAAATAATGACCAGAAGTTCACTAGTTTGGTGGAGGAAAAAGACTCATAAGTCCAGGAAGCCCAGAGAGTCCCAAACAAGATGAGCCTGAGGAGGCTGATGCCAAGACATATCATAATTAATTGACAAGGCTTAAAGACAAGGAGAGAATCCTAAAATCCACAAAAGAAAAGCAGGTAGTTACCTACAAGGGAACACCAATAAGAATGACATTTGATATCTCAAAAGAAACATTTTTAAGTAGTATTTGTTCTTTTCTTTTATCATTGTCCAAGTACAGTTGTCTCCATTTTCCCCCAACCACTGCCCCCACCACAGTCATCCCCATCTCTCACCCTCGATCCTACCCCACTTTGGTTTTGCCCATCTGTCCTTTATAGATATTCCGGTATACACTTCCCCCGTTGTCCTCCCATTATTCCCTCCCACCTCCCCTCTGTCTATTGTTAGATTGTTCTTAATTTCAATGTCTCTGGTTATATTTTCCTTGCTTTTTTCTTTTGTTGATTAAGTTCCAGTTAAAGGTAAGATCATACGGTATTTGTCCCTCACCATCTGGCTTATTTCACTTAACATAATGCTCTCCAGTTCCATTCATACTCCCACAAGGGTAGGAGATCCTTCTTTCTTTCTGCTACATAATACTCCATTGTGTGAATGTACCATAGCTTTTTGATCCATTCACTTACTGATAGTCACTTAGGTTGCTTCCAACAGGTGGCTATTGTAAATTGTGATGCTATGAACATTGGCATGCATAGGTTCTTTTAAAATGGTGTTTCAGGGTTTTTAGGGTATAATCCCAGCACTAGAACTGTTGGGTCAAAAGGCAGTTCCATTTTTAGTTTTCTGAGGAAATTCCATACTGTTTTCCACAGTGACTGCACCAGTCTGCATTCCCACCAACAGTGCACTAAGGTTCCCTTTTCTCCACATCCTCTCCAACACTTCTTGTTTGTTGATTTGTTTATGATGACCATTCTGATTGGTGTGAAGTGGTATCTCATTGTGGTTTTAATTTGCATCTCTCTGATGACTAGTGATGCTGAGCATCTTTTCATGTCTCTGGGCCCTCTATATGTCCTCTTTGGAGAAGTTCCTGTTCAACTATTTTGCCATTTTTTAATTGGGTTGTGTGTCTCCCTGGAGTGGAGTCATGTAAGTTCTTTATATATTTTGGAGATCAAACCCTTGTGTGAGGTATCACTAGCAAATATGTATTCCCATATGGTTGGTCCCTTTTTCATTTAAATGCTGTTTTCTTTAGCCGTGCAGAAGCTTTTTCTTTTGGTGAGATACCAGTTGTTTGTTCTTTCTTTTATGTCCCTTGCTCTAAGGGACATATCAGTGAAAATATTGCTGTGTGGAATATCTGAGATTTCCTGCTTATGTCCTTCTCTAGTACTTTACTGGTGTCATGAATTATATTTAAGTCTTTTATCCATCATGAGTTTATTTTTGTATATGGTGTAAGTTGGTGGTCAAGTTTCATTTTCTTTGCATGTAACTGTCCAGTTCTCCCAACACCATTTGTTGAAGAGGCTATTTTTACTCCATTTTATGCTTCTATCCCCTTTGTTGTTTATTAATTGACCATAGGGACTTGGGTGTATTTCTGTGTTCTCTAATCTGTTCCATTGGTCTACATGTCTGTTCTTATGCCAGTACCAGGCTGCTTTGGTTATAGTGACCTGGTAATACAGTTTATCAGGGATTGTGATTCCTCCTACTTTGTTCTTCTTTTTCAAAAATTGCTGTGTCTATTCGTGGACATTTATTGTTCCATATAAATTTTTGAAATGTTTGTTCTGTATCTGTGAAATATGGTACTTTAATAGGGATTGCACTGAATCTATAAATTTTTGGGTAGTATGACCATTTTGATGATGTTGATTCTTCTAATCCATGAACATGCACATGGTTCTGTTTGTTTGTCTCTTCCTTAATTTCTTTCTTCAGCATTGTGTAGTTTTTTAGGTACAGGTCTTTTCCCTCCTTGGTTACCTCCTTGGTTAGGAAGTAAAAGACCTGTATTCCTAAGTACTTTTTTTCCTTGTTGTTATATCAATTGGGATCTTTTTCCTGATTTCCATTTCTGATATTTTATTGTTGGTGTACAAACTGCCTTCAATTTCTGAATATTGACTTTGTATCCTGTTGTTTTGCCAAATTCATTTTTTAGGCCAAGTAGTTTTTTGGTGGAAACTATAGGATTTTCTATGTACACTATCATGTTATCTGCAAACAATGACAGTGTTGCTTCCTCCTTTCCAATTTGGACACTTTGTTCTCTTTTTCTTGTCTGATTGCTGTAGCTAGGACTTCTAATACTGTGTTGAATGGGAGTGTTGAAAGTGGACATCCTTGTGTTTTTCCTGATCTTACTGGGAAAGCTTTTATTTTTTGCCCATTGAGTATGATGTTGGCTGTATGTCTCTTATTTATGGCCTTTATTATGTTAAGGAATGCTCCCTCTATTCCCACTTTGCAAAGTGTTTTATTATAAATGTGTGCTATACCTTATCAAATGCTTTTTTTGGCATCTATTGATATGATCATGTGATTTTTGTCTTTACTTTTGTCTATGTGATGTATTATGTTTATTGATTTGTGAATACTGTACCATCCTTCCATCCCTGGGATAAATCCCACTTTGTCATGGTGTATGATCTTTTTAATGTATTGCTGGATCCAGTTTGCCAATATTTTGTTGGGGATTTTAGCATCTATGTTCATCAGTGATATTGGCCTGTAGTTTTCTTTCTTTGTTATGTTTTTATCTGGTTTGGGGATTAAAATGATCCTGGGTACATAAAGAGAATTGGGGAGACTTCCATCATTTTGGATTTTTTTGGAATAGTCTGTGAAGGATATGGGTTACCTCTTTCTTCAATGTTCTGTAAAATTCTCTTGTGAAAGCCTCTGGTCCAGAACTTTTGTGTGCTGGGAGTTTCAAAAGAAACATTTCATGCCAGCAGGGAGTGGCATGAAATATTCAAGGTGATGTAAAGCAAAGACCTACAACCAGGGCTACTTTGCCCAGCAAAACTGTGACTTAAAATTTGTGTAGAAATAAGGATCTTTCAAGACAAGAAAAAGCTAAAGGAGTTTGTAAACACCAAACCAGTACTTCAACAAATGTGAAGGTCTTCCTTAAAAACAATAAAAAGGAGAAGAAGAAATACAAAGGAAAACAATCTAACAATAAAATGACACAAAATATGTATCTATCAATAATCACCTTAAATGCTCCAATCATAAAACAAGAAGTAGCTAAATTGACAAGAAAACAAGAGCCATATATGTGCTGCCTCCAAGACACCCATCTCAGATAGAAAGATACACACAAACTAATAAATAAAAGGATGGGAAATGGTATTTTAATCAAATGGAAAAAGAAAAAAAGAGCTGGCATTGAAGTACTTATATCCAACAAAATAGAATTTACAACAAGGGCTATAATAATAGACAAAGAAGGATGTTACATAATGATAAAAATAATAGTTCAACAGGAAAGTAAAACTCTAAAACATTTATGCACTTAGCATAGGAGCACCAAAATACATGAAGCAAATCTTGGTGGACATAAAGGAATAGATTGATAGAAATATAATCATAGTCAAGGATTTTAACACCCCATTTACTTCAATGGGTAGATCTTTCAAAGAAAATATCAACAATAAGACAGCAGCCTTAAATGAACCACTAGATCAAATGAATTTAATTGATATCTTAAGAGAATTTCACCTCATACCAGGAGAGTATACATAATTATCACGTGCACATGAAACATTTTCTATGATAGACCAAATGTTAGGACAAAAAACAAGTCTCAATAAATTTAAGAAGGCTGAAATTATATCAAGCATCTTCTCTGATCACACTGCTATGAAATTAAAAAGCAGTTCCAAGAACAACACTAGAAAACATGTGAAGACATGGAAGCTAAATAACATTCCATTAAACAATAAATGGGTCAACAACAAGATCAAGGCAGAAATCGAGATACCTTAAAACAAATGAAAATGAGTATATAGCAATCCCAAATGGGTGGGATACAGGTAAAACAATCATAAGAGGGAAATTTATAGCATTGCAGGCCTATTTCACAAAAAAGAAAGAAAGAAAGAAAGAAAGAAAGAAAGAAAGAAAGAAAGAAAGAAAGAAAGAAAGAAAGAAAGAAGGAAGGAAGGAAGGAAGGAAAGAAAGAAGATGCTCAAATAAATAATCTAGCTTTGCACTTAAAAGGAACTTGAAAAGGAACAACAAGCAAAGGCCAAAGTGAGTAGAAAGAATGAAAAAATAAAGATCAGAACAGAAATAAGTAGGGCCTAAAAATAATACAAAAGATCAATGAATCTAAGAGTTTGTTCTCTGAGAAGATAAACAAAATTGACAGACCTTTAACTAGACTCATCAAGAAAAAAAAAGAGAGAGGACCAAGTAAATATAGTCAGAAAGAAAGGGGAAATATGACAACTCACACCAAAGAAATACAAAAAATTTTAATAAAATATTATGAGCAACTATATGCCAACACACTGGACAACCTGAATAAAATGAATAAATTCCTAGAAACATACAATCTTCCAAAACTAAATGAGGAAGAATCAGAGAATCTGAATAGAAAGATTACACCTAGTGAAATCAAAGTAGTAATAAAAAAAACTCCCAACAAACAAAAGCTCTGGACCAGATGGCTCCATGGGTGGATTTTTCCAAGCATTCTTAGAACTAACACCTCTCCTTCTCAAACTATGTCATAAAATTTAAGAGGAGAGAATGCTCCCAAACTCATTTTACACAACCGGCATTATCGTAATGCCAAAACCAGATAAAGATACTACAAACAAAGACAATTATAGGCCCATATCCCTGATGAACATAGGTCTAAGATCCTCATCAAAATATTAGCAAACCAAATAGAGCAATGCATCAAATAGATCATACACCATGATGAAGTTGGATATAATCTGGGAATTCAAGGTTGATACAACATTGGCAAATCAGTAAATGTAATTCACCACATACACAAAATGAAGGATAAAAACTGCATGATCATATCAATAGAAGCAGAAAAAGCATTTGAGGACTTCTGGTCAAAATGGCAGTATAGGCAAACATGGCTCGCCTCTTTACACAACAACAACAAAATTGCAACTAAAATTAAAAAAAAAACCATCTCTCAGAACCAACAGAAATCAAGTTACATGGAAGTCTGACAACTACAGAATTAAAGAAACCACATCCATCCAGACTAAGATGGCAGACTCATACCATATCTAAAATTCCACTAACCTAGCTAATATTGCTTGACTTCCCTTGAAGATCCCAAGAGGCTCCACCCCACCCAACTTATGGGCTCACACCAGAGGTTTTTCCATGTCAATAGTTGAACTTAGCTCATACTTTACAACTTCCTAAGTCCTCTCAAATAAGCAGCACCTGACCTCCATGAGCCCCAGACTTAGTACTAGCAGCCTAGATCCAAAGTCTAGATCCTTGGCTTTGCCTGAAAATCTTCAAGCCAAACACAAATAGCAGCCATTTCAGATTACTTTATAACTCAAGCAGGTTAGTCACAGACTAACCACAGGTGAGGGATGATCTTGGCCTGCACTAGGCAGGAAATGCCAGTGGCCAGCACACCGAGTGGACATCTACAGACCACATTGAAGCACCATCACACTGTGCCTGCAAACCTAATCCTCCACAGAAGTCAGATGTTAGTGGTCAGTGGTCACAGCCTATCCTTGCAGCTGACTGGCCTGGGTAAATCCCTCCCATTGACTTATCAACACCAACCAAGTCTCAACTACAAGAGGAGAGTGTACTCAGCCCACAAGTAGGGCACGCCTCGAGTACCCAGCTTGGGTGATAAGGGAGGTTGTGCCACTGAACACTACAGGACACCTACTACATTAAGTTACACTACCAAGAAAAAGATTCAAAGCAGTTTTACCTAGTATATGGAAACAAACACAGGGAGGCTGCCCAAATGAAGAGACAAAGAAACATGGACCAAATGAAAGAACAGATCAAAACTCCAGAAAAAGAACTATTAGATTGGTTATAAGGATACTCAAGGAACTTAGTAAGTACCTCAGCAGCATAAAAAGGTCCAGTCTGAAATGAAGGATACACTATTGAAATAAAGAATAATTTATAGGGAAACAACAGTAGAGTGGATGAAGCTGAGAATCAAGTCAATGATTTGAAACATAAGGAAGCAAAAATCAACCAATCAGAAAAACAAGAAGAAAAAAAGTATTATAAAAAATGATAGTGAAAGCAGCCTGCAGGACAACTTCAAATATCCAGCATTTAAGCCTCATAGCGGTACTAGAAGGAGAAAAGAAAGAGCAAGATATTGGAAATCTATTTCAAAAAAATAATGAAAGAATACTTCCCTAATGTGTTGAAGGAAATAGACATGCAAGTCCGGGAAGCAGAGAGAATCCTAAACAAGATGGATCCTAAAAGGCCCACACAAAGACACAGCATAATCAAAATGCCAAAGGTTAAAGATAAAGAGATAGGAGGGGAGCATGGAAGAATGGGTGAGAAGTGAGGTAATTAAGGAGTGCAAACAGGTAGTTACAGAATAGCTATGCAGATATAAAGTACAGTATAGGAAATGGAGTAACTAAAGAATTTACAGGCATGACCTGAGTACATGAACAAGGGTGTAGGGATTGCATGAAGGAGTGGGGAGTGCTGGTGCAGGGGGACAAACAGGGAAAAATCAAGACAGCCGAAATAGCATAATCAATAAAATAAAAAGCATTTGAAAAATCCAGCATCCATATATGAAAGCAACTCTCAGCTAAATGGGAGTAGAGGGAACATACCTAAATGTAACAAAGGCCATATATGACAAACCCACTGCCAGCATCATACTCAATGGGGAAAATACTACAAGTGTTTTCCTTCAGACTGAAAACAGGACAGGGATGTCCACTTTCAACTTTCTTATTCAACGTAGTACTGAAAGTCCTAGCCACAGCAATCAGACAAGAAGATGAAATGAAAAGTATCCAAATTGTAAAGGAAGAAGTAAAACTGCCATTATTTGCAAATGACATGATAGTGTACATACAGAACCCCAAGAATTCCACCAAGAACCTACTAGAACTGATACATGTATTCAGCAAAGTAGCAGGATACAAAATTAATATCCAGAAATCAGTTGCATTTTATATGCCAATAACAAACTAACAGAAAGGGAAATTAAGAAAATAAAACCATTCACAATTTCTTCACAAAGAATAAAATATCTAGGAATAAACTTAACCAAAGATATAAAAGGACCACATATAGAATATTATAAGACACCAATAAATGAAATTAAAGAAGATACAAATAAGTGGAAGTACATACTGTGTTCATGGATAGAAAGAATTAACTATCAAGATTCCAAACTATCAATTCCTACCAAGAATACAAAGATGTATTTCACAGAACATGTATTTCAAAAATTTATATGGAACCACAAAAGACCCCACATAGAAACAGGAAACCTGAGAAAGAATTACAAAGTTGGAGGTATCAGGCTACCTAATATCAAACTATACTATAAGGCCATAGTAATCAAAACAGCCTGGTACTGGCATAAAAACACACACATAGATAAACAGAAGAAAATAGGGAGCCCAAAAATGAACCTACCCCGTTATAGTCAATTGATATTCAACAGAGGAAGCAGGCACATATAACAGGCTAAGGAAATTTATTCAATAAATGATGTTGTTAAAATTTGACAGATACATGCAGAAAAATTAAACTATATCACCTTCTTATACCAGACACAGGAATACATTCAAAATGTATCAAAGATTTAAATGTTAGACCTGAACCATAAAAATCTTAGAAGAAAACATAGACAGCAAAATCTCAGACATTGCTGGTAGCAATTTTTTATTGGATATCACTCCCGATGAAAGGGAAACAACAGAAAAAATAAGTAACAGACCTCATCAAACTAAAAGGTTTTGCACAGCAAGGGAAATGACCAACAAAATTAAAAAACAATCCATAGAATGGGAGAACATATTCACCAATACAGCTTATAATAGGTTAATATCCAAAATTTTTAAGGTACTTCTAAAACTCAACACCAAAAAACAAATAACCCAATTAAAAAATGGGCAAAAGCCCTGAATAGACACTTCTCCAAAAACAATATGCAGGTGGCCAATACACATATGAAAAGATGCTTGATGTCACAAATCATCAAGGAAATGCAAATTAAAAACACAATGAGATAACATCTCACATCTGTCAAAATAGCTTTCATCAGTAAATCAATAAACGACAAGTGCTGGAGAGGATGTGTAGAAAGGGCAACCCTTTTGCACTGTCAGTGGGAATACATATTGGTGCAGCCACTGTGGAAAGAAGTATGAAGATACCTCAAAAAATTAAAAATGAATCTACCCTTTGACTCAGCCATCCCACTTCTGGAAATATGTCTGAAGGAATCAAAACACTACTTAAAAAAAAACATAAGCACCCCTATGTTCATTGCAATATTATTTACAATTGCCAAGCTATGCAAGCAGCCCAAGTGCCCATCAATAGATGGATAAAACAACTATAAGTGGATAAAACAACTATGGGACATTTATACAATGGAATACTACTCAGCCATAAAAAAGAAAAATTTACCCTTTGCAACATCCCATCAGGGAAAGAAAAATACAATATGATATGATTTCACTCATATGTGGAATCTAACAAACGAACTGAACTAACAAGTTAAACAGAGACAGACTCAAATGGAGAACAGATGATAGCTGGTGGCAGGGTTGCTGGTCATGGAGGGATTTAGCAAAAAGGAAAAAAGACTCATTGACATGGACAACAGTGTAGTGATTGCTGGGAGGAAGGGATATAAAGGAACTAAATCATAATGGGTAAAAAATACAATAAAGTTTAAATTTAAATAACATTAATCCCATCTAAAACTATGTTCATAGTGACATTTGGACTGCTGTTACTGATATCTGGGCGACCTGGTCTAGCCAGGATTACACAAAATTAGCAACGACAGCCTGAAAGCATCATTAGAGCTGTGCGGAATATAACTCAGTCAAAGGTAGCAAACCAAGTGGTTGCTAACCCCACATGGAGTTTGGGTTTTAATTGATTTTACTTATTTTAGCTCGAGCTGTGTTGTAGATTACATTTTTTAAAGAGGCATCAATTCTCTTTTCTCTCTCTATTCAGGAAACAAAATATGAAGAAGAAAAAGTAAACGAGTAGTTGAACAGCTACGGAAGAACCTGATGGTAAAGCAAGAACAAGCAGACAAGTTCCAAATACAGCCATTGCCACAATCTGAAAACAAACTACAAACAGCACAGCAGCAACCGCTACAGCAGCTACAGCAGCAGCAGCAGTACCACCACCACCACGCCCAGTCAGCTGCACCCTCTCCTAGTCTGACCGCGTCCCAGGGGGGAGCTGTGAACACCAGGATACCCAAAAGAGACTACACCACTGATCCTCGCAGGTATTCTACCACAGAAGATCACACCATAAACACAAGGAACCAGAACAGATCAAGTTAAGAAACAGAGGTTAACAAGAAGAGTCTCAGAAACAATGAGAAAACAAAGAAACAATCCGCAAATGAAGGGAAAGGAGGAAGCCCCAGAAGG